>JAEQBH010004113.1:0-163145 GCA_016808115.1 Tetrastigma voinierianum
TGGTAGACCAAGCTCGATGGCAAGTCTTATAATATTCAGTATGATTTGATTTTGGAGATAATATTCTGCAGATCAGGAGCTGATATTCTCAAGGACGAATAAGAAAGGCTAGAGGGAGATAGTGTGAAAAATCAAATCTGGAAGATTTGATCATATTTGATGATTTTCTATGGAAGACAAATATTCCTCAATGGTGAACATGGAAAGGAAATCATCTGGCTTGATTGATGGGCTTTCTATGGAAAACAAATATTCAGCTGGCTTGATTGAGTTAGAATAGGAAACATGTGATCCATAATTATCATGGTTTGATACCTTTGGAGGATGATGAATAGGGGACACGTTTTGATGCAAAGACACCACAAAAATGTAGAAGCATGTGCAAAGAAGGTGGTCATGGGGGTGAATACCGTTGTAGGTATTGCCCAATTTCTTCAATGTTTGGAGGTTTTATACATCTTGTTGAAGGATGCCGTTGGGCTTAAGGAGTCTAGATGGTGTTTCGGGAACCAGGTGATTCATTCTATGTTTCACCTGTGGGAATGAAGGCTGAGAGCAGGAGCCTTGTCTCATATAAGATCAACTCCGCAACCCAATTGGAAAATAGTGAAATCCTTCTTATTTGGGCTCACCACGCGGATCGTAGGCTAGGCTGGAACCGCTGCTATCAACTCTCCGTGTTCGGCGTATATATGCTGATTTATTTTCATGTCCTTATTTCTGTAAAAAACGCATTGTTTCTGCAGATGGTCCATAACTTAATCCAACACATTTGGTGTGTCAACAGGCAGAACACCTTCCATAACAATAAGATTTTCCTTTCATTATCATAGTGGAGCTGTTAATCAAGTGAAGTGAATAGTGTAAACCCCAAAAGGAGGAGGTTCATTGAAAACAAACAACAAATAGACTATTATCAAAGGGATGGTTGGTCACTGGTAACTCTTGGTATGCATGTGATGTATCTTCCTTGTCCATCGGACACAAACAAAAGCCATTCCTGCTCCATCCTATTTATTATTGATTACCACGCCTTCTTGGGGAAAGGTGTTGACATTGGATCAACTCAAAAAAAGGAGAAGACCTTTAGCAAACAGATGCTATCTCTGTGAGAAGGAGGAGGAAACCTTAAACCATCTTCTTGTGCACTACCCGAAGGCCAGAATACTCTGGGAGCTTATATTGGCTATCATTGGTATTGGGTGGGTCTTTCCTTTCTCATTGCGTCCTCTTTGTCGCAAAGAATTTAAGTGGGAAAGAAGTGTAAGAAAGGCGCGGAGTATGTACCCTCTTGCCTCTTTTCGACAAGGTGGCGTGAAGGCTTTGATAATGCTATGTCTTTGCATACAGATGCTAAAAGTTCTTTTCATTTGTATTTCCTTGCCCGTCTAACGTGGTTACAGGACAGAGACGTGGAGTTTGCTGGATTTTAACATGGATGGGGCAGGATGATTTTGCTCGTGGCTTTCTAGTGCTTTTTGGCCCTGGGTCAAGGCCCCTTTGTATACCCCAAGTACTTTGGGCGCTTTAACCCGTATTTTTTGTGATTAATACATGCTGTTTTTTATCCATCAAATTTTTTTTTATTGATTACGACGCCTAAATCATAACAAACTTAAATCCAAATTCGAAAGGAAATAGGCACTGGAGGGTAGGATTTTCTCAACTGGCACATGGAAAAGTTTACTCTGTCATAGATTGTCATAATTTTGAATTTGTAAAATTTCACCAACAGTCATTTGAATCATAACAATTTCTTCAATAATGACTATGGAATATAGAATATTCCACTTTACCTAAATTCATTTTATGAAAGTGTTCCTACTCGTTTCCTTTTTTTTGGAATTAAAATATGATTTTTTTTTTTATTTTAAATTTATCTTTATTGCTTTATTTGGTCGAAACCAAATCGAGAGCTAAGGTTTATTTTTGAATGTTTTTAACCTGTCAATGCTATTGTTGTCAATTAGAATTCTCAGATTTCATTCGTCTACAGGTCAAGCTAGTATTTTTATTTTTTTATAGGTCCAAATCTAGTAATTCCTATGTAATTAATGATTTAGAAACGGCCATCTTTACAATTATATATAAAAAGATTCGATGGAATGAACGTTTCTAGTTTTACCATTAAAACAAAATGGTGCCATTATGCTATGATGAGTCCTAATATAAATGAAGCTCTTTGGAAAAAAAGTAAAAATGAAAATCGCACTGTAGGAAAATAATAAAAGGGTGAATTTATTTATTTATTTTTGATCGATAAAAAAAATAGTATATCGATCAAAAGAACCGAGAGGTTCTAAAAAGTACACGTAAAGTGAACAAGAGGGAACCCATGGAACTTTGGTGAAAACCTAACAACCCCAACAAAGCCTAAGAACTCTACCTACACCTGCCTAAGCCAAAAATCCACAAAAGCACTCTTAACAACATTATATGGATTTGCCCAATTCCACAAATTGCTTAAGAAAGTTAGATTTAGTCTTTGAGCGCCAAGACCCCGTTATCAAACACCACCCTATTTCTTTCTCTCCATAAAGTCTAGAAAAGGCATAAAAGGAGCAGACATCCAGATTTTTTTTCTTTTTTTACCCACAGGCGCTCTTTGCCAAACTAAAAGGGTGTGAATAATAGAGTGCGAAAAGACCCAACTAGTCCTAACTATCGTAAAAAAAAGGTCCCAAAGCATCCTGGTTATCTTGCAATGAATTAACAGATGGTCTATTGTCTCTTCCTCCTCTTCACAAAGGCAACATTTGTTCGCAAGGGCTCTTTCGCGACGTTTAAGTTGATCCAAGGTGATCACTTTTCTCCAGGAAGCTTTCCAAGCGAAAAAGCTAATTTTGGAGGGGACCACAAAGTTCCAAACTGAGCGGAAAGGAAAATCAATCTCAGGCGAGAGGTCTAAGCCTCTATACTTGGTCCTGACTGAGAACTTACCGTTACTGGATCCCTTTAGTGTTTCGGTCCTAAACTAAGTTGTTTGATTTTTTTCTTATTAGAGGGGAGATGAATATTTCCACCTCCTCCATCTCCAAATCATTAAAGGACCCAAAGGTTGAGACTAACCCTCTTTTCCCCAAACGCTCCACGTATTTGCCACTATAGCATCTTTTCGCACAAATGTGATAAACATGGCAGGGGAACAAATAACACAACACCTCCTCACCGCACCAAACATCTTTCCAAAAACTAATCCTCCTTCCATCGCCTAAGGAGAAGGCAACATTTTGGAGGAAGAGAGGTAATTCTTTTTTGATTTCCTTTCACAACCCGACACCAAAGCCACCCCTGATGTCACAGGAGTGCCACCCCCCAACAGTCTCTCCAAATTTGCTACTCATAACCTTTCTCCGGCGGGCATTCCTCTCATTTGCAAACCTCCACCCATTTGTACAAAGACCCTTATTTAGCCCTAGAAGCTGCACCTAATCCCCTTTTTCTTCTCTCGACAAACTATGGCCCATTTAAAAAGATGAGTTTCTTCTCGTTGGGTCGCCCCACCCCACGTAAACCTGCCTTGAATTCTCTCCACCTATTGCAAACCTTTTTGTGACATACGTGAAAGGGATAAGTAATAAATTGGAAGGCTAGACAAAATATTACGACCGTAATCCTTCCACCCTAGATATATACGCATCTTCCATGAGGCCAACCTTTTCTCCAAAACCTTTCTTCAACCGGAGTCCCAAACCCTCAAGCTCAGGTAGCTCCTAGAGGGAGACCTAGATACGAGGTAGGGGAGTTCCAACCCCATAGCCAGCCCCCAAGGCTAATCCCACCACATTAACCTGGCCCTACCCAATGATCCCACTGCTGCTACCCCTAGCCCGACACGCTCCGCAAACCACACATTAGAGTCCAGCTTGATAAATTTTATTTGATCTTTAATGGGTTCATCAGAAGGGTGTCATCTCAAGGTAAAATAATGAGAAATGACCTCCCTCCTCCTCCCTCGATTGCAAACCGACTACCGTAAAGCAATTCCCTTTCCAACCGCTCGTCACCAACATACTGGAGTGCTTCCATGCCAATCATGAAAGGTAGGGGAAATAAGACTCTTGTCTCAAGCCTCGAACTCGGAAGAAGCTGGTGAGGTTTCATTGAAAAGGACCGAAAAGAGGTCGTGGAGATCACCCACTTTTATCCAACTCAGCCATTGATTTCCAAAGCCCATCCTATCCATAACCTGAAATACAAACTCCCAATTGATGTCATCGTAGGCTTTTTCAATATCCAATTTGCAGACGTAATTTTCACTCCCTCTTTCTCTTCTCAAAATTGAGTCCACAACTTCATTGGCTATAAGAACCACATCTAGGATTTGTCTTCCTTCAACAAAAGCAGATTGAGATTGGGAGTTGATCTTACCCATGAACCCTCTTTATCCTGTTGGCTAACACTTTGCTCGACCTTTGTACAAACCTCCTCAATTACGTGGATGGGGCCCTTTAGGTCCTTGGAAGTCTTCAACATTCCGTTAGAATTAAGACCGTGAAGATGGTGCATTTAAACTTTTGAAAATCTCGCTTGATCATGAACCTCTTGAAGAAACTTAACACCTCATCCTAACAAAATCCTAATAACAAATAAAGACCAAAGCTATGGAGTTTCATCAAGGCCAAGAGCCTTGTCCCCATTAAGCTTTGAAATTGCAACCTAAATTTCTTTCTCCAAGAAAGCTTCCTCCAACTTGGAAGCATTCTCAGGCCCAATCACTTTAAAAAGGAAGCCCAGGGAAGGGAGGGGGCCAACAAAGATATCAGAGCTGTGTTCAAACTCATTCACCGTAATCTTCCCAATCTCCCAACCTCCTTTATCTAACCTTCTTCCATGATTACTCGATTTTGAGAAAATTTCTTCTCCTCAGGTATTTACATCCCGTGAAAGAACCCGTGTTTTTGTCCCCTTCTTTCTCTGTTTTTCCTGGGATTTGTCTCCAAGAAATCTCCTCTATGAGAGCCCAGCTCTTAAAATCATCTGCCTTGGTTCTTTCTCATGCTCTCGCCCAATTCCTCTTTCCTTCAAGGTTATCCCGTAGACACTCTCCTTAAAGTTTTCCTCTAGCTTGACTCAACTCTCGCTAAAACCTCTTTGTTCCAGCTTTTAGATGCCTCAAAGCCTTTAATTTACCGCCAAAATAAAGCTAAAGGATCCATGAAAAACTAGACTTTGCCACCAACCTTTCAAGATTTCAACCCCCATACTTTAACCATTAGTCTGAACCGAATGGGAGATGGCCCGTCTCATCCATCATGGTCCACAAGATGGGTGAATGGTCAAGTAGCCTAGGCACCATTCTAAATAGCCTTACTGAACTTACTTTCCCAATCAACAGAACCAAAAATCTATACCTTTCAACTCGAACTTACTTCTTCTCCATCAAGCACGGACATGGCGTCTCTAATGCTTTCGCCACCCCTCCAGGTATAAGGTCCCCCCTGTAACGGCAAATCTTGAAGACCTAACTCATTTAGAATTTCTCGAAACCTTTCCCCTATAGCTGGGAGATCCCGCACCTTGATCTCTCATTAGGAGAAAGGATCTCGTTGAATTCCCCTCCTAAGCACCAGGGGCCATTCCACAATCCCTTGATCGAACCTAGCTCTTCAAGAATTCTTTAAAACTCCTCTCTACAAGACTGTACACTCCCATGAACATCCACTGAAAATCATCCTCCACTGTTTCCGAACAAGGTGAAAAAGAAAAGTTTACCATATTCCGACTCCACCGAGATGTAATCTCTTTATCCTAGAACAAAAAAAAAGGAAAAACCAGCTCCTCCGCATCCAAAGACTGTACCTCCAAACCTACCCACAATTCAATGTCGTGAACCAAAGCTTTATTCATCCCCTCTCGGATTCGTTTTCTAAGACAAAACCAAATCAACCCTTTAAGACCTAATAAAATTCCTGACGACCTTCCTTTTTTCAAGGTCATTCACACCTCTAACATTCTAAGAAAGGATTTTTACCTTCATTTTAACTTTAGTAAGAGATTACCCCTATCTCTACCTCCTTCTTTAGATTTATCCCTCCCATTATAATTAATAGAGCTTTCCAAACTTCTCTTTATTCCCGTCACATCGTAACTGCTACAACCCCCTTCTTCTTGTCATTTGTTGTATTACACCATTTTCATCAATCCCTGTGATCTCCTCAAGTCTATCGTAGAAAAACCCAAAAATTCACTAAATTTAACCAAACAACTATCTTCCCAGTTCTCATACACCAAGCCCTCCGAAGACAAGGTTTGGACCTCCTCTGTCTATTGTCTATCTTCCTCGTGTCCCTCAACTGCTTCGACCATTGCTCCAAAAATTTCCAACCCCCATTCACTCCTATCAGCCGCCACTATCCTTAGTGGTTCCAAGTCGGTAGTATCAAGAGAACCCCAGTTCGAAGAGCCCCCTCTTGAAATGGGGGGGCCTGGCCGAAAAAATAGAAAAGAGGAGAGGGGAACGTTAGTAAGGGGACTCAAACACACCCAAAAGAAATGCCCTAGATGCCCCCATCCCCTCCTCCTCTCTTCACCCCACTCTGCTGCTTCAGCAATTCCGGCAAACAAGGCCTGGATTTTGACTTTTAGGGTGCGTGAATTGCCCCACCCACAAGCTAAGGTCGCCAAAGAAGCCTCCAAAGGCCCTTTGAGTGAGCGACTCAGCCTGCTCCAAAGCGACTTGCCTCTGCCGAGGTTCGACCGGGCTTTTGATGGCCCGACAAGACTGCACCATAGAGATGACCTAACTCGATTCCCTTTGGATTACAATAGTCTCGACCCGCCCACCCCACAAAAATTGGTCCGTCCAAGGGTCCCCTCTCACCGACAGCTTCGGCTGCAACGCTGGGATTTCTACGTGGGATGGGACATCCTTTGTCCCGCATTTTCTCCTATCAGTACTGCAGATTCTGACGCCGTTTCCCTCGTGTGCCCTCCTCTTCTTCTTCTTCTTCCCGATCTGCTTGTTAATTTTAAGGCAATTTCACATCTAACGCAAAGGTCAGATTTCACAAAAGCCGGATTTCTCAGACCGCTTTGTCCTTCAAACACTTCCATGCACAGGCAAAGTTTTCCCACCTACTTCACCTTGATTCTAGCTCATCGGGAGATCGGACAAGAATAAGCCGTGGTCTTCATCCAAGGTTAGGAACCCACTACAATGATCACCTATCTTCTTAGGATGGAACGACTCATAGGGATGTGCCATGTACTCTACGCCTTACCCGCCACCCCTTAATATTTCCGTGATACATCCATCTTCTTTAGTCCACTTCTTGAAAGATAGAGAAACCCCTTAATCTTCTTTTATTACCAACCCCGCAGGGAATCCTTTCACTCTTCTTTTCCCATTTCCACAACATTTAAGTCAGCCATAACTTCCCTGGGAAGAAGACCATGCTCGTCTCTTAATGGTCTTTAAATCCGACATCGGCGAGGTTCCTCCACCCCACCAACCCACCAAGCAACAAGGTAATTTCCTTAGCCTCTTTGCAGTTTCTTCTTCCCCCAATCTCACCCTGACCACATCAGTAGGAGCTCCATGCTTTGTTCCCACTACCGCTTCGCAGCGATTTTGTTTTCGGGAGAACTTATCTCTTTAAAAATGGTCGATGGTACCTTTTTTTCTCTCGTGATTTTTTCACGGCCCCCTCTCGAGGCCCACTCCCAACATTCGAGTTTTCCGACAACAACTTCAAACCCTTTCAAAGTTCCGTTTTCTGAAAAGCACAAGCAACCATTTGCTCCTGTCCCTTAACTGCATCTGATGAAAGATCCTACGATGTTCGAACGCTTCTCTAGTTTGTGCTTTCTTCCAACCTCCTCCCATTTTTGTAAACCAGTCTTGGTTGGGAGCAATATTTTCGCAATCTTCCAAACCTAGGAGCATATGTCGTAGGCTGCTATCTCCGAACTTGACCCACGACGTAACTCCCTTGCACCTCTCCCAGATGCATCCTTTCAATTTCTTACCCTTCTCTTCTATCTCAATCTCAAACGATTTGGCCTCAACGGTGAACTAATCTCAAACAATTTCTTACCCCTCATTTATAACATCGTAAACATGGATATATGTTTCTTGATATTTATCGTGTTTCTTTAAGGTGAATTTACAATGATTGTTAGTTGCATAATAAAGATGGAAGAAAAAAAGTTCTTCAAAAATTTATATATATTTTATTTATTTATACTTGATAGGTAATTTTTGATATACAGTTTTTTATTGATCAATATATATATATATATATATATATATATATATTTTTTATTGATAGGTAATTTTTTCCACATTAGATTTGAACCTGGGGACCTCTTGTATCCCCATCCCCGCCTTGATCACTTGAGCTAGGGGTTTTGCTGTGGGCTAAAACATAGTTTTAGATATGGACATAGATTATGCTATTTCTAATGATTTGCAAAGGACTCTGTCAATCTACCTTAACTGAAAGGCATTGTAGATTATGAGGATCAAACAGATGGACATCCGAGTCACACAAGAAAATATCTATACTAGGGTTAGGGATTAGTTTTGACAACATTTACAATGATATGCCCTCTCCCATGTAGATGTTATCCACTTTGGGTCTAGTGAGCCCTCATAACTTTAAAATGTGTTTGCACAGTTGAAAAGATCTTATACATATATAAAGAACCTTTTCCCTTAATTGATGTAGGATATCATGATAATGGAAAAAGTTCTTCACATTAATTATGCTTTAGTTTTTCCTCAATTTGGACATGTTTTAAAGTTGTGAGGGGTCTATTAGGCCTAAAATAGATAAGTAAGATCTATATGCTTGGGAGCAGACCAATTATAAATGGTATTAAAGCCAATCTTAACCTAGTGTGGAACTCTATTTAACTGTCATGGGTGAGGTGTTTTTGTCTATTTAGCTCTATAATTCCTGTAAGATATAACAAGGACGTCATAGTTGCATGAGAGCGATTGTAATATCCCATATTATATAGGAAAAAGAAGTTCCTAAACCATAGGTATGTGAGTTCCTTTTAATTATGTAGATACATTTAAAGCCATGCTTTGGTTTCCTAGTTAACACTCATATTCTGGTTACCCCTATATGAATGGTTTATACACAAATGGTCTTGAGACTTTAGAGAATATTACCCTATAATGATACTGTATTATTTTCTGGTCTCTTTCAAAACACAATTGAGTTGATGTGTCTCGTAGACATTCCTCAAGTTTGATAAAGCCATATAAACATTATGCTTGGGATGTTGCTTTTTTATTTTCTCTTTCTTGTTTCATAACTCGCTTTTCCATAATGATAATTTATTGATCTTGATGGAATTGTACCTAATATGTTGTTGCATAAAAAATTTGTCTATGGTTAAAATTTTGAATTTGGTCACCATTATGTTTTTCGTTTAGATCACTACTGATATAGACCTGAAATTTTTTAGTAATCTTATATCTATTGTTAGAACCCCATTTGCAACCACTTATTTTCTCTCAGTTTGCTCAGCAAGAGTTAATCCCACTTGCGTAAGTCCTTGCTGGTACATCCATTCTGCAAGGTACCAGTCAATTTTTTCTAGGTCACATTGGGTAATTAACTATTTCACTTTTTTGTTAGAACAGTCTCCTTGCTTTGGCTGGATTGCTTCCTTGATGTTGATATGCAATTGTTATTTCTGGATATCGTTGATTTATCATAAAGGTATCAGCAAATGGAGCTGCATTTTTATTAGAGATGACAATCTGGAACAAATGGCTTGATAAGAATGTTAGACCATAGATCATATATCCCAGTAAATTTGATCCTACCTCTTTTTGAGGTTCCATATTTTGGGAATCACAGTCAACGTGCTGGCATTCAATGTAGATGTCATTGAGGAAATTAATTCAGTACTCTGAACAATGGGTCTTGGACACCACTTGGTTTATCATGTTATTGCTTTAGGTTTACTTGGTACTATGTTGATTCATATAAATGTGCTTCACATATAGTTTTTCAGAGTTAATCGGATACAAATGTGATTTCAATTGTAGTAGTTTCCTGGACTTTCCTAGTCAAAATGGTTGTGATATGTTAAGTATTGGCATATTATTCTATAGTTATTCTTTCCTTTTTTTTATTTTTTTTATTCTTATTTTGTTCCCTTTTCTTATTCTCTTCTTATTTGCTATAAATATGTGTATAGACATGTATTCTAATTGAATGAAATACGAGAATTCCTTCTCTCTTTACATGGTATCAAAGCCATAAAGAGATTAAGAAGATTAGAGTTAGAGTTTAGTTGTGTAGTCAATTCTCGCAACCTACTTGACAACTGTGTCTCATTCCAATACTCATCTGATGACCGTGTCTCATTCTAGTACTCATCTGATGATCGTGTCCCATTCCCGTCTCATGAAACTTGTTAGAGTTTAGCCATGTAGTCAATTCCAATAACCCATAAGGACAATCGGTGGTCTTATTCCCTCGCCTCATCAAACTCAAGTAAGGGCTTATCGTAGTCAATTTTCGCGACCTATTCAGTGGTCGTGTCTCTCACTCGTCACATCAACTCCATTGCGAACACCCTCAAAAGCGTTTTGATGATGCCTTAATTTCGACCAGTTCTAACCGATGACTTTTCCGGTGACCCTAAATCCACCCATCGGATAGGATTAAGGACATCTGTAACAAGCTTGGTGCATATGACTTATATGTTCTAGTTTGAGGGGAGTGTTGAGTATTACATATTATTATGTAGTTAGTTTTCAGTGAATCTGATAGTTTTTGGTGGATGAAGAGGGTACATCACAGTGTTGATACTAACTTATGTGAAACAAGCAAATATGCATGAGGCCGACCAAATTATTAAAACATGGAACAATGGTCAAGATATCCAAAGACGGACCCATGTTCTTTCTTCCTCTCTCCCTATCCCAACGACATCCTCACCCCCACCGAACCCACTTTGGAGTTACACCACTAATGTAACACCCTTAACTCATTAATGTGACACAAACACTAATGTAACACCCTGCACTAATGTAACACACTTAAAGCATTTATGTCACCCCTTAAAGCATTAACAACTCCTTATATTTAAAAATAAAAGTATCATTATGTTTTAACTATAATAAATAATTCACTTAAAAATTTTATTGTACTTTTAAATCTACTAAATTGAAAAATTAAAATTTATTTCTTAATTTTAAATAAATTTAGATATTTAGACAATTTTATTATAAATATATTTTATTTATAATAATTTTATGGTGTCACATTAGTGCAGAAACATTAGTGATTTTTGAGGATGCCACAATAATGTTTAAGGTATGTTACATTAGTGTTTGGACCACTAGTTCGATGGTGAGGGTGTGGTCGGGGGTGAGGAGATATGCAGAGAGGAGAGGGTGAGAGCAACATTGTGGTTTTTAAGAGCTGCTACATTACGTTTTTTAAGCTACAAGTACATTAATGCAAGTGTTACAACATCGCTTAAGGGTGTTACATTAAGGATTTGAAAGGCATTAATAATTTAAGGGTTACATTGGGCTGCATGTTAACCCAATGCTCAGCTGCATGAAAAGGCGAAGCAAAGGGATAGTGAGGAGAGAGGAGCATGTGGGTCCCACGTAGTGGTATTTTTGGGTTCAAAATGTCATGTCACTATACCACCAAGGTGTTTTAATAATTTAGTTGCCTTCATTCCACATTTGGTTTGTTTACATAGTTGGGTATCAATTTTCATAATATTGCTATCTTCATTCCAATCGAAACATGATTCCCCTATTTTATTGTTCTTTTTCCTTTATTTTGCTTCCTTTTGAGTAATGTTTTTTCATAGAGTAAATACATAGGACATGTATCTTAAGAAAAGATTCTACTTTTCTTCATCAATGAACAATATGACATATGTCCTATGTATTTATACAATAAAAAGGAAACAAGATAAAATAAAGGAAAAGAATAAATATAAGAAAGGAAAGTCTAAGGAATGAATAATCCACAAGATATCTCGATGGAATATCCACAAATATGCTATGATACTGACATGATCAATGTTTGTCAAACCGATTGGCCTGATGGGATAGGTTCAACTGCCGACCATATTTTTCGACTTAGTTCATCTTTTTTTATGAACCGCTTCCCAATGAATCGCCTCAAATTGCTTGAACTGACAGTCAAGTCAACGAACTAGATGAACCATTTGCTTTTTTGCGGTTTGTGCTCATTGGTTTTGGAAAAATTTAAAGGATGAAATATGTTTTTCTGTATAATCTTTGGTCTTGGACAAATCTATATATTGTTGATAGGCCTAGATCTTTAGTTTATTTTTTGACTTGGTTGGGTTGTAAATGAGGTGGTGAGGGTATAGCTGAGGGTAGGTAGGTTTTTTCCTCTCTCGTTTTTGTTTCCCCTTTGGGTCCCTTTCTGTATATCTTCTGTATACTTTGGGCTGCCCCAGGTTCTTTTTGATGGTTTAATATTGTAGAAAGCAAAAGAGAGGAAAGAATGGAGGAATACTTTTGTTTTTTTCATTGATAAAGCAGTAAAGTATAAAATACAAGAGCTAGATATATACAATTGGTGGTCAATCTACAATCCCACTAGTTTCATAACCTATAAGTATATATTTACATCTCTGCTAACGCTCCCCAAGTTGGTTATTGATGTTAATCATGCCTAACTTTGTTACATAGATACAACCAACCCTATCCCCACTCCTACGGCGTTTAGAAAATATCATCCAACCGGTTCCTCCGCCTTCACATATCCCGTAGAAATCGCCTGTGCCTGTATTTTCTCAATGAACAAAACGACACCTATCTCAATATGCTTAGTTCGTTCGTAGAAAACAAGATTAGAAACAATATGAAAAGGTAGCCTCGATTGTCACACTGTAGCTATTTTATCATTGGTTTTAATGCCGACTTCCATCAAGAATATAAACACACGATCTCACACACTAGATGAAGTCATTGTTCTTATATTTTGACTCGCACTTCGAATTGCAAGAAACAACCCCTGTTTACTTTTCCATGATACTAGGTTTCACCAACAAAGACACACACCTTGAAATCCATCTCTATCTTCCTTTGACCCTGTCCAATCAGCATATGTGAAACACTCAATTTATTACATGCCATGATTACGTATGTAACACCCGTCCCAACGCCTCACTTTCAAATAACATAGAATCTATTCTATAAATAATTCAACACCCAACCAAGTACAATATCGTGATCTAGTTATTGTAAGATAATTCGCCTTCCCTAACTAGTTCTCTCTATATCTCTTAGGATTCTTAAATGTTTCGCCTTCTCTAAGAAGTGCGTACGCCAGAGCCATGGGAACCCCGTATGGTTTTACCCTGTTATAGCATCAGAGAATTAGGAAACTAGTTGGGAAAATGAAATATTTATTCAAGGTAGTTAGAAACTGTGAGTCATTCTATTTGATTTAGGGATTGTCTTGTATATAAATAGGTTATTTGTGATCCATGAAAAACACGATTTTTCCTTCAATTAGTTATGATTATATGGTATCAGAGCATAGAGTTTGAATTTTCCCTAAAAGAGGCAATTTTTTTTTTTTTAGAATTTCGGAACGTAACCCATCTCTGGCAAGCTTCTCCTATGCTACAGATTGAGATAGAAAATACCTAAAAAATACAATCTATCACAATATATCTCCAGTCTTCTCATGAACTAGGTAGCTACTGGATGTCGAAGAAGGTACTCTTGGAAAATCACAAAACTCGAAGAACTGTGGTCGGTTTGACATGAAAATGGTCGTTATCAATCGCTCGGCCCGGGCCAGGGGAGGCGTAGTCGGGAGGACTCGGTCGCCTACAATGACACCGAAGAGAGAAGCTTGAGTCGGTTGCCTGAGGTCCCACGCGGGCCCCATGCGCCGACGGGTGGGATTAGGCCAAATGTGCACCATACTGGCAGTCACGCGCGCACTTTTCCAGCCATCGAACTTGATGGCTCTACTCGTCGGTGGTCAGCAGTCACTCCTATGGGGGCGGTGTCACCCCACTCTCCCTCTAGATGGGTGTTTCAAAAGACCACCCCCACTGCCCTCTTTCTTCTTCGTAATTCTTCCTAATTTCCCCAACCGGAAGTTCTAGTCTCTAATACATGAAAGCAAAGAGAGGAGATCGAGGAATAAATTCTTGTATTTTTTCATCGATGTTAAAAAGACAAATACATTAGCTCGATATATACACCATGAGGTCAATCTAACATTCCTAATCAGTTTCATAACCTATAAGTTAAGTGTATATTTACATTCTATAATCCAATATATTCTGCTTTACTCATAAAAAAATAAAATCAAAGCGATGGAACATGTGGCGTTTATAACCTCGCCGCCACATTAGTATATCTCACTAGGTAAGTCATTCGCTTATATAGCCCACTACACTTCTTAAATCTCCAACGTGACCATTAAATGTAGAATACAAGACAAAGAATCGGGCGGAATAAATTTCGATTTATTTCATTGATCAATTGTGAATATATATATATATATATATATATATATATATATATATATACACAAAAGCCAATCTAACATTCCTAATAGATTACAACTTTATAAGATAAGTTTCCTAATCTTCCTAATAGATTACAACTCTATAAGACAAGTTTCCTAATAGGTTACAACTCTATATGTAGACTAGATATATGCTACACTTCTCCTCAAGTTGGAGCATAGATATTAATCATGACAAACTTGTGACATAGATAACTAACTCGGTCCCCACTTAGGGCCTTTGTGAAGATATCACCCACTGTTTCGCCTTTCATATCCGTAGAAATTAAGCCGAGCTGAATTCCTCACCGAATCCAAATGAGCCACTATCTCAATATTTATTCGCTTCCATGGAATACCGTATTAAAATCACGGCGGCGTATCGTTGTCACACTGTAGTTTTGGTCGACCTGTGTCTTAATGCCGACTTCCATCAAGAGTTGATAGCCATGATCTCACACACATACTTTTGGTTACCAAGTCATATCAACTCAGACTAGGATCGTAGAGATAACACTCGCTTCTTACTCTTCTATGAGACTAGACCTCAAACGTACATAGTACCTCAAAGTGGACCTCCTGTCTTCCTTAGATCCCGCTCAACCGCATTAAAAACACTAATTCGCTTATGCCCATGATTATCAGATAAATACCACGCCCGGCTTCTTCATAACATAACATATTCAACAGTTGCCCAATGGTTGACCGATGAAGAAGAAATATACTGACTTACAACATTGACTGAATGAACAATATCAAGACGAAGTTAACAGAAGGTACTTAACTCCCAACTAGTCTTCTATTTTTAGGATCCTCAAATGTTTTCATTTCTTTTGTAAGGTGTACACCCGATCCATAGGGGAACTGCATGGTTTTACCCCCAACTTTCCAATCTCAGACAATAGATCAAGAACATATTTCCTTTGAGATAAGAAGATTCCACGTTTGCTTCGCATAACTTCAATGCCCAAGAGGTATCTTAGCATTCCTAAGTTCTTTGTATGAAATTGGTTATGAAGAAAGGACTTAAGAGAGTGATAACAATATCATCTACATATACTACCAACATCGATACTAACCTGAGTTCCTATAAGACAGAGTGGCTAGATTTATCTTCGCATGCCAAATTCTCAACTGCTTAATAATTTATCAAACCACCACGTTAATTATGCTCAAACCATACAAAGACTTTGAAGACCACAAACCTTCCTATCCCCTTTTCGACAAATAAACCCTAGGAGGCTTGCTTTCCTATATACACTCTTCCTTGAAGACATACAAGAAAGACATTTTAATATCGTCGGTGGAGATCCCAAATGATAAGAGCAACAGTGAAATAAAAGCTCGAACATATGTCATCATAGCAACATGGGAAAAGTGTTAGAATAGTTCACGTCATGGAGTGCGTGTACCCCTTAGCCACAAGTCTTGCTTTCAATCAAGCAGCTACGCCATCGGGATTAACTTTAGCTATGACATCCGGTGATGGCTAATGAGAAACTCTTAAAGCAGAGTAAGCCTCTGGGGATTAAATCTCATTGTCATAAAACTGCATTTCTTCGTAGTAGTATGCTGACCCGGATGAGATAAAGCCTCACGAATGGAGTTTCGAAGAGATAGAATCGGGGATGCAATAAAAGAATATGAATGTGATGGCAAACGGTTATAAGAACAAAATGAAAGAGAGATAGAATCCAAGGATGAGATAAAGCCTCACGGACAGTTTTCGAAAGAGAGATAGAATCCAAGGATGCAATAAAAGAACATGAATGTGATGGCTTGGTTGGAAGAACAAAAGCGAAGAGAGAGATAGAATCGAGGATGAGATAAGAGGAATTGGTGAACACGATGGCGTTTGCATTTATGAGCAATAGGAAGATTATCGCGAAGCTAGATACGATGTCAAGCGATTGGTAGAGTCGGAGACTAGGGGGTGTTGGCGCCAAGTGTAGACTTGAGTGATAAGAGGTTTTACCTAAGCAGGGATAGGAGCAGGTTCGGAAGAGATAATGGGTGAGGCAAGAGTATAAACAAGCAAGTCTTCTTCCTCCCTCTGACTTGTAACAATAGACGAAAGGGAAAATGGGGTAGTCTCAAAGAATGCAACGTCGGTGAACCATAGTAATGTCGAAGAAGGTGGAGACGATAACACTATCTTAGCTTTTGAACACGAGAATATCCCATAAAGATACACTTTAAGGACTTTGGATGAGTTTAGAGACTTGAGGATGGATCCCAAACAAAGCGTGCGTCAAATACCTTGAGATCAATAGGGAACAGTTATTTGAAAACAACCGGTGGTAGGAATGGTCCAATTAGAGCCTGGAGTAGGGCATCCTGTTAAGAAAAAAACAAGCTGTGGAGACTACATCAACCCAAAAATGTTTAGGGACATTCATTTAGAACAAAAGGGCCCGGGTAGTCTCAAGAAGATGTTTATTCTCTACCGAGAACTCTGTTCGAGAGGGTGTCAACGCCGCAGTGCAATGGAGAATCCCATGTTGTAACATGAAGGACTGAAAAGGTTCCAACAAATATTCCTTAGCATTATCACTTCTCAATGTTTGCACAAAGACATGAAATTGTGTTTGAATTTCAGCACAAAAGGCATTAAAATGAGAAAAAAAGCTCAGAACGACTTTTCATTAGATAAAGCCAAGTGACATGAGAGAAATCATCCACAAAGGTAACGAAATATTTAAACCTAGTTAGAGACAAAACTGGACAAGGACCCCAAACATCAAAATGAACTAACTCAAAATGAGCGGAAGCTGGTTTATTGACTCTAGGACTCAAATGCACTCAATGAAGCTTAGCATATTGACACGACTCACAGTTCAATGAGGATATAACTTCTTCAACAAAGGGAGAGAAGGATGACTGGCGTGATGTAATTCGAATGGGTTACAGCCCGAGAACAAGCGACGGGGCTTTGGCACCTCTGTTTCAAGGATGCAAAGATCCCCAGACTCACGTCCTTGACCAATAATCCGCTTTGTCGAAAGATCATCCAAGCAATGATGGAAAAAGAATGAATCACGCAATTAGTGTCTGGCCCGAGTTTACTCATAGAAATTAAATTAAAAGAGAGTCGTGGTAAACTCAGAACAGAGGTTAAAGTGATTAGAGGAGTCGGATGAATTGTCCTTGACTGGACACAAGATGTTGACCTATACACCCAAGGGTAATAGTAGAGGTAAAGGGTGTAGGCGAGAATACTTAGTAAATAAAAATTTGGAATTACACATCATGTGGTCGGTGGCTCCAAAGTCAGTGATCCATGTGGAGGAAGAGAAATAAAACATGTTGGTTTTACTTGACTCGTGGTATAGCGATAAGTAGATACGGTACAGTGATTTCTTATGATGAACATATTGAAATCTTCGATTTTGTGCTGTAGCTTCCCTCTGATATTTATCATCCCAATGTCTGAATTATGGAAATAATGGCCAGCATGAGCTCCTCAGGGGTTGAGTTAGGGAAAAGGAGCACATTTACGAAAAACACCACACTGAATGTATTAGGTCTAAAGCCACAAATCCTCTCCGTATTATTGTGTCTCGAAGGAATCAAAGGGAAAGTAGGAAGGAACCTTAGGAAAACATTGGCTGTCGGACACAAAATGTTTTGAAAAACCTTGTTCTGCGGGCATCGGACGGCGGGGATCTGAGTGGGCAGGGAGAGTTGTCGGTTGGCGTGTTGGAAGGAGGAGCGTGTCAGCCGGATCGCCCACGCCCTCAAATGCCAACGCATGGGAAATAGGGCTGTTTTGCGCAGTTTGTGTGTGTGAGTCACGTGCCACTTTTCCGGCCACTAGACTTGGTGGCTAGGGTCGTCGGAGGTTGGCGCACCTCCCTATGGGGCCGGTGTCGTGTCACTCTCCCCAGTCACTTTGTGTTTCAAAAACACACCTTAGAACCCAGGAGTTTCTTCGAAATTCCTTCAACAAAATTTGTTTTTTTTTTTGTAAATTCAAACCTAGGCTTTGATAACATGTAAGTCTGAACTCTAAAAGCTGGAGGAATGAATTCCTTGTATTTATTTTATTGATTCATTGTATATATATATCTGACCAATCTAACATTTCTAATAGATTATGACTCTATAAGACAAATTTCATAATGAGTTTACAACTCTATATGTAAACTAGATATATGCTATATGAAAATGAAAAACAAATTTGTTGCTACAATTGTGAGGTTTGAACTCAAGTCCACAAGCTTGGGATTGATCATCCAACCACTTGGACCAGACTTCATTTGGGACGACTATTTACAAACAAACTAGATATATGCTATAACAAAATGAAAAACAAATTTGTAGCTACAACTGTGAGGTTTGAACTCAAGTCCACAAGCTTGCGACTGATCATCCAACCACTTGGACTAGACTTCATTTGGGACGACTATTTACAAACAAAATACATATTGTAATATCTTTATCTTATATATATATATATATATATATATATATATACACACACAATTATATTCAACTTAATGTTTTCAATCATTTTTAATATATTTTCACATTTAAATAAATTCATATTTTATTTGAAAACTTTTAAATATTAATATAAAAATCAATAAATAATCTTATAAATGTTATTAATTTTTAGCTATATATTTAAAAATAATTTTAATTTTAGTAAAATATGAATTATGTATTTATTGCGTCATCGATATTACCATTATTCGACCACCAGTGAATTGTGAATCGATCATTTTTTTGATGCAATGCTTGGTCCAGTTCTGAAAACATTAGTTGTGATATCTTGGCTTAGAACATATTTTGTTACTATTTTTTTGATGAGTAAAAGCCGAAATATATTCATAAAAAGAACGAGGATGGTCCATAGGTATCTGAGGGTATCTGAGGTCGTGAAGGGATGAAAAGTTAGCAAAACAAAACCCACCAACCCTTAACTATACCCACCGACCCTCATCCTACCCGACCAATGAGTCGAGCTCTATCGGGTTCTAAGCCTATCAACCATGTACAAATTTGTCGAAGACCAAAAATTGCTAAGGAAGAGGATTTCATCCTTTGAGCCGAGAACTCCATGTTGTCAAACACGATCTTTGTTCCTTTATAGCACGAATAGTCTAAATATAGTAGAGGGCTACCATCAGCAGCTTTTTACATTTCTTCCCAACAAAAGAGCCACACCAAGAGAGGAGGGTCTCTCTAACTAATGAAGGGAATACCCAATTAACGCCTACAATGAAAAAGAGAAGATCCCAAAGCAACCTAGCTTTCGAGCAATGGATTAGAAAATGGTTCACTGTTTCTTCCTCTTCACAAAGGAACCATCTATTGGCTAAAGTTCTTCCTGTTCTTTTTAATTGGACTAGGGTTAACACTTTTCCCCAAGAGGCTTCCCAAGCGAAAAAACCCACCTTAGTGGGAACCTAGAATTAATAATGATGAGAAAACAACATTGTACGATTGATCGAAACCTTGTAAAGAAGCTTCAGAAACGCCATCTCTTGCCTCCTTTAGAAGCATCATGTCATCTTGGCTATGTAACACTTGCTTGTCTGGATAGATTGGAAAGACAGTGAACCTCCACTTCCCGATAATTGAAAGGTCTAATAGCGAGGGTCCACCCTCACCAAACTTGAGAACTCCCACATATTTTCTACTAAGGCCTCTTTGTTAGTTTCCAAAGTGAAAAGGGAGGGGGGAAAGAATTACAAAAGGCCTCCTCCCTACACCAAACATCCTTCCGAAAACATAATATTTGACCATTCCCCATAGAGAAGACGACAATTGGGAAGACTGTATCCCATTCCTTTATGATCTCCTTCTAGATTCTTGTCCCAAAAGCACCCTTAGTGACATGAGAACACCAACCCCCTCTTTCCTCCCAAACTTCCAACAAATGACATTTCTCTAGAGGGAGTCCCTTTCATTAGCAAAATGCCATATCCATTTGCATAAAAGGGCTCGATTCATCTTAGAAAGGCCTCTGACACTCAAGCCCCCATCCTTTTTATTTGAGCAAACTGTCGACCACTTGACAAGGTGAGGCTTTTTATCAGTTACCTGCCCCGAAAAAAGTCTCTACGTGGTTTGTTCCTAATTTGATCTTACTTGTGCGGGCAAGCGAAAAAGGGACATAAGAGTAGACGGTAAGCAAGATAAATGCCGATAAGCATGATCCTCAGGAACTTTGGAGATATCACTTGCCTCTTCCATAATGCTAGTTTCTTTCTAAACCCCTCCCTCGATCCATCCCACCTTGCCAAGAGTTATGAGGAGCCCCCGAGGTAGTCCCAAATAAGAGGAGGGAGAACCCCACACATTGCACGGTCGAGGCTTGGAACCTCCACATTTTTAATGTTCCCCACCGGAATAATTTCACTTTTGTTCAAGTTAATCCGTAATCCCGAAATGGATTCAAACCACATAAGCAGCCAACTTAAGTACATCATCTGATCTTGATCTGCCTAACAAAACAAGAGAGTATCGTTTGCATACAACAAATGAGAGATCACCATCCCCTCCCCATTTCTACCTCCTAATTCGTAATTCTGAAATGGCTTCAAACCACATTAGCAGCCAACTTAAGTACATCATGTGATCCTGATATGCTTGACAAAACAAGAGAATATGGTTTGCATATAACAAATGAGAGATCACCATCCCCTCCCCATTTCTACCTCCTAAGCTACACCCCGAAAGAAAGCCACCCTCAACAACGTTATTAAGGAGTCAACTCAATGCCTCCATGCCAATCATAAAAAAGTACGGGGAAAGGGGGTCCCCTTGTCTCAAGCCCCTAGAACTCTGGAAGAAACCAGTAGGAGAACCATTCACCACCACTACGAAAGACGCTGAGAAATTCGCCGTAGAAATGCACCATTTAATCCAATTTAACCATTTCCTTCCAAAACCCATCTTGTCCATGACTTGAAACAAGAAATCCCAATTCAAGTGGTGATACGCCTTCTCAATGTCTAGATTACATAACAGACCTTTCTCCTTTCTCCTTAGGAGCGCATCATTAGCCTTATTAGCAATTAACATAACATCTAAAATTTGTCTTCCCTCCATAAACACATTTTGGGTTGTTGACACTAATTGCCCCACCTTACTTTTCAGCCTATTAGCAAGCACCTTCACCAAGATTTTATAAAAACCCCCCGCCAGGCTAATAGGCTTAATTTCCTTGATGTCCACTACATTCTCAACTTTAGGAATCAACACCAAAAAAGTGGAACTAAGGCTTCTTACAAACTTGTTATGCTCATGGAATTTCTTAAAAAATCCTTGACTTCCTCCCCTCTAAAAGTCCTAGTTGAGCAATTATTTCTTCCTCCCTCAAGTAAAAGGACCCATTTGAAAAGGGATATTTGTCAACTCCAAATCTTCTAATGGCCTCAGAAAATCTTCTCATAGAAGAAGATTAAAACCACCTCCTTTTGCAAAGGAACCCTCATAAAACCAAATCACCAAGAGACCCCTCCTTTTGCAAGGAAAGCGAACCACATTAAAACCACCTCCCACACACAAAGGACTATTCCACAAGCCTCTAACAGAGCCCAACTCCTCCCAAAAGAGCCCCCTTTTGTTGCTCACTCCAGGGCCATACACACCAGTGAACATCCACTGAAAACCATCCGCAATGTTTCTGAAGCAACAAGAGATAGAAAACAGTCCAACCTCCATTACCAACCATCTCTAAAACCCTCCTATCCAAGAAAACAAGAATACCCCCAGCAGCCCCCTCTGCGTCCACAGCCCCCCAATCAAGAAACATGCCCACTCCCAAACTATGCGCAATACCAATATTTTATTTATCAGTTTTCTGGATGCTAATCCTATTAGGTAGGCTACATTTTATTGAAATACAAATGCCTCAATGAAATTTTGTAAATTACAGGTTTGATTGATTTTTCTTTGGGGATGTGTGGGTTTTTAAGAGAAAGAATAAAATCACAGATAATTTGGGCTGAAATTTTTTCATGATATACCTATTGCTGAAAAATCTGAATTTATATTGAAAAGCAACAAACTAAGTAGAAAAAATTCTGCCTACATATCCTCAACAACAGCTTTACTAAGTCAAATATAAACTCCAAATTCAAGTTAAAAAAAATTCTCTTCTAACCTAACAGAATACAACCCTTGCTTTATTTTAGTAGCCTAATTCCTGCAGAAAATATAGCATTGTTGTCAATGAAGTTTGCCCACTAGGCACATGACATGAGCTTTATATATTTGCATCCAATATATGAAGTGGGGGAGTTGACATACTCTCTACACTCCCTCTCGCAACCCTTGTTTTGGCATCCCTATCGTTTAATTCACCAATAGCCTAAAGGCTATTATTTTCTTTTTCAATTTTGGCAAACACTGTTGTTTAATGGGCTTGATAGTGAGTGCTCTTTAGATTGTTACTTGCACTAATACTGAATTCTCCTGTTCAATATCTGGTTAGGCTTTATGTCATTGGCACAATCATATGTTTCCCTCAGCACCATAGTATTCAACTAGATATTTTAGGCTATTGGTTTTGTTCAACTTGTTTCTCATTTTATAATTTTCAGCTTTATTCTTCTGGAATTATTTAATTTTCATTTTGTGAGAAATAAGAATCTTACTGAATTTGCTTTTTGTTGTAAGATAATGGTCCGAGGAAGAGATGCTTGTTGGGAGCACTGTGTCCTTGTTGATGCAACAAAACAGAAGGTTCGATGTAACTATTGTCAAAGGGAGTTCAGTGGGGGGTTTATAGGATGAAGTTTCATTTAGCTCAAATTAAAAACAAAGACATAGTTCCCTGTGCTGAAGTCCCAAATGATGTGCGGGATCAGATACAAAGTATATTGAACACCCCCAAGAAACAGAAAACTCCCAAGAAAACAAAAGTGGATCGCTCAGCCAATGGTCAACAAAATAGTTCTTCTGCTAGTGGTGGCTTTCATCCTAACCACGGTTCTAGTGGACAGCATGGAAGTACATGTCCTTCTTTGTTATTTCCCCACACTTCATCAAGTGAACAACCAACAGTGGATGATGAACAAAAGCAAAAGCAGGATGATGCTGATAAAAAGGTTGCTGTATTTTTCTTTCATAATTTTGTTCCTTTTAGTGCTGCTGAAATCCATTTACTATCAGGAAATGGTGGATGCTATAACAGGAGTGTGGGAGTAAATGCCTCCCAGCCCCAAGTTACGAAGTTGAGATGAGCTCTCATGGAAAAGGTGAAATGTGATGTAAATGATCGTTGCAAGAAACTGAGGGTTGGGCGGAGAGAAACAGGTTGCACAATCTTGTGTGATTGCTGGTCTAATGGTAGGACCAAATCACTTGTGGTATTTTCAGTAGCATGCCCAAAAGGAACACTATTTCTTAAGTCAGTTGATATATCAGGGCATGCAGATGATGCACACTACTTATTTGAATTGCTTGAGTCGGTTGTTTTGGAGGTTGGTCTGGAAAATGTTGTTCAAGTAATAACTGACAGTGCTGCTAGCTATGTTTATGCAGGAAGGCTTTTGATGGCCAAGTATACAACATTGTTCTGGTCTCCTTGTGCTTCATTTTGTATTGACAAGATGTTGGAGGATATTGGTAAGCAGGAGTGGGTGAGTAGAGTCTTGGAGGAGGCAAAGACCATCACACATTATATATATAGTCATGCATGGGTTTTGAATATGATGAGAAAGTTCACGGGTGGAAAAGAATTGATCCGCCCAAGAATGACTAGATTTGTGACTAATTTCCTCTCTTTGAGGCTGATTGTGGTTCAGGAAGACAATTTGAAGCACATGTTCTATAGTTGGTTGTCATCTGTTTCAGTGACACCTGATGCACAGAATATCAAGTCCTTGTTGTATTTAGAAGATTTTGAAGTCTGCTCATGAGGCTGTGAGTGTGTCTGAACCACTTGTTAAGGTTCTAAGAGCTGTAGATGGGGACATGCCTGCTATGGGATATATATATGAGGGAATAGAGAGGGCAAAGATTGCAATCAAAGCATATTATAACAGTATTGAAGAGAAATATATGCCGGTTTGGGATATAATTGATAGAAGATGGAATGTGCAACTTCACTCACCATTGCATGCAGCAGCAGCTTTCCTCAATCCGTCCATTTTTTACAGCCCAAACTTTAAGGTTGATCTAAGGATGCGGAACGGGTTTCAAGAAGCCATGAGGAAGATGGCCACTGAAGATAAAGATAAAATAGAAATCACTAAAGAACATCCTGTATATATAAATGCACAAGGTGCTCTTGGTACTGAGTTTGCAATCATGGGACGGGCGTTGAATGCTGCAGGTATGGATTTAATTGTTGCTATTTTCAAACCCTTTGTATTTGGGTTTTACGAGTTTTCTGATAAGAGTTTCCATGTTTTAGAGGGCAGAAAGGAGGTAAGTCTATTTCCTCTTAATCTCTTCATGCATATTGAACAGGGTCAGTCCCCCCAAAATCATTAGATAGATAGTATGTGTTATATGAGTGATAAAATGAGCGGAGCGACCTAAGATGAATTGAGAACGAATATTTTGCATTCTCGGAAAGAACTACAATCACAGAGGGATATTGTAGGTTAAATGAAATCTGTCCATTGGACTGAATTTGAGAGTTGAGAGACCTAGGAAATATCCTTTCGGGTTCCTTTATCGGCCACTCCCTTTTGTTTGCTGAGAGTCTATAATATCATTTAGGTAAGTGAAATCGTTGCTGAGGGCTTCCTGGCCTGTTTGGTTATAGTTTTTTAGTAAATTGTTTTTGTTCTGAAAGAACAAGGAAAACACATAGAACAAACACTAAATTTAGAAACAAGAATATTTTCTAGAGAACACCAAATGATGTTCTCAAATGCAGTTATCAAAAGGCCTTCCATTTCAGTTTTTCTGTCTTAGTATGATATGTAGAATTGATATTGCCCTGGATTCAGAACAAACCATTGATTTGCCATTGATGTTGTTCCTCAGGTGATTGGTGGGCAGGGTATGGGTATGAAATACCGACATTGCAGAGGGCTGCAATTCGGATATTGAGCCAACCCTGCAGTTCCCATTGGTGTGGGTGGAACTGGAGCTCCTTCGATAGCCTTCCGTACCCCAAGCAAACGAAACAGAAATGGAGTTGGAAATAAACTCGATGATTTGGTTTTTGTGCATTGCAATCTCCATTTACAAGCCATTACTCAGAGTAGGGATGGAAAATGTAAACCTATTTTTTTTGATGAAATAGATGTTGGTTCTGAATGGCCCACTGAAATGGAGTCTCCATCCCCTCTCCTCCTGGATGATTCATCATGGTTGACAATCATCTCTTCAATGCAAAGGTACTCTTGATCTTTTTTATTCCACCCCTCAATTCCCTAAATAAATAAATAAATACAAATATAAATATAAATAAAATAAAAAAATCAAATTCAATCATTGAATGCCTGGTAAGATATATGACATTGTAGTCTGTGCGTCATAGTGATAGTTATTTAGTTTACACATGATGCTTCTTGTTTTTATTTGAGGCTTTTAATTCGTTTAGCCTCTTCAATCTTCATATTTTGTATAAATAACAATTTTTGTAACACTATATTTATATAAAAGAAGGATTTTAATTCACCTTTTATGATTCATATGATAGTACAAATTCTTAAATTTATTGCCCATTTTATTCCTTTATGCAAGTGTCTCTCTTATTACTTTTCTTAAATGAACTAATAATTTTATGAAGCATCTTAAAACCCTAGTCTCATTTTCTTTACTTTATCTTTTGGTCATTCATATTTCTTAAGCAAGAACGGGTGATTTTGGGCTATTTTTGGTTTGAAGTCATCCCTCTACGTATCTTTATCATTTTATTTTTAAGAAAGCCATATTCCACTTAGAGTATTAGCTTTATTTTGTTTTTTAGCGATTTCGTTGTTTTGTTGCAGTATTCTTTGTTTTGTAGTAGAGTTATAGCCATAGTCAGGAAGGCACTTAGATTTGGAGATTTCTACATAATACTTTAGACTTATGAGGAATAGACAACCTGTACTCCTAACAGTCATATCGCTTAAGTTAATATTTTTTGTTTTGCATTTTGCATAGACGTTTTATTTATGTGTGAGCACTTATTGTAAACATATTCAATCAAATGTATATTAACAACAAGACATATCAGTACTACGTCAGACCGTTTCATATGTATTATAGTATAAGGATGACAATGAGGTCGGGCGACCCCATCCCAAACCCATCACGTTAATTTAAATTGTTTCCATACCCTTCTCATTTAAAATAATAAACTATACTTAATGTTAAATTTCACACCCACCCCAATTAGAAGGCACATTATTTTTATTTCTTTTTATTATTTTAAATTAGTTTTATTTTTTATTATATTAAAATTAATATATATTTGTAGACTCCTGTGATTTTTGGCTATTGGCGCTTTCCCATTAAAAAAACGACTGCTTTTTATTTTTTAAAACCATTTTAAAACGGTTTGAGTCGCTTATTTATTTTGTTTTATTTTAAAACGAAAAACAAAATAAGAAAGAAAAACTTTAAATATACTTCTTATGGAAAGAGTGTGTCCGTGAAATACCGAGTCTAGGGTCCTGGTCAAAATAATTACTGGTAATCGCATAATAAGAAAGCTGACTTCTTAAGCCCCTAGCCGGGTCTTTACTAAACAAATTAAAATGTATAAGAATCATCAATAGATACCAAAGACAAACAACAACAATACAACAACATACCAGACATATATAAATAAATAAATAAATGCTGAGTTATTTCGGTAAAAACGCAGACTTCAGGCGATATATTTGAAACACTATCAATTAGAAACAATGATAATGCAATAATAAAATACAAAATATTCAAAATCAATTAGAAATTAGGTTATATATTAGATGTCAATATCAATATAAATGTTCTCAGGTGGGCTAGATGAACATGAAGCAATATCATCATCACGAGACAAAAATAAAACCCAGCCTAAATCCATATAGATGAAAGAGCAAGTACATCGCCGTAACGGAGACAAATCTCGATAGTACATCAAAAGAAAGTGGTGGGTCCATAGTACCAGGCTCTACCACATTAGGGCTAACAACATCCTCAAATACAACCTCAACAATGGTGAGGTCAACAGGAATCTCTGAAGTGAGAACAAGGGGAACATCCTAAATCTACTCGATGATGAACACCTCAGACAACTCAAATAGCTCAAACGCAGGGGTAGGCTCTAACAAAGCACACCCAACTATCTGGCCTATATCCATCATCAACATCTCATCATGATACTCATCAGGTAGGACAACACCATTCATCAAATCAATAGGATCGAATTGAACTCCATAGCCATTCACCTCATTCGGGAAACATAAAGTCAACATACTAAAACGACTAGGAGAAGAAGGGGCGGGTATCACAGCTTTAGAAGCACCAGGAGCTCCATCACTCAACTTAATATGATGGACACTGGAAAGGACTCAAGTTCCTTCCAAAACATTTTGTACAATTTCTCTAATGAATACTGTCGAACCAAAAATTTCCCTTTCTCTTTCTTTACAAGCTTATACATTATATACTCATTTCAAGGAATGCAATTCATGGTGTAATGCTTATCAGAGGGGATAAGGGGTCATGGTGACCGCTGAGGGACTCCATGACTGTCCATGCATCCCACTAAATTATGACCGTTTCCTTGATGCCCGAGGTGACTTGGTCCAAAGGTCTCGTTCTTGATCTCTCCAATGCTTGAGGTTGTCGAAGCAATAGTATGCCTAACCTATATGAGTCATTTGCCCAACAACCATTCACATCGGTAAATTCGATTATCATACGGGTTTTGGCTAGACTCGGGTCAGAACACGTGATTGTCATGTGAAGTGCGACTTATCCCATTCCACTAGCCCCCTTAGCTGCTGCAAGCCAATAAGGTTGGAATGACATTACACGCTTCAATATTTGTGCGTTGTCTGAGCCATGATTGCTTTGACACCTCCATGATCCTGCTTTATATAGATGACGACTCTCATGTACTACACTGGCATGTTCACCAAACGACCAACGCTTTAGTCGTTGGTTTTGAAATGTCCCGCCTACGCTGCTAATATCTTGAATTTTAAATATCTCCCAAGTCTTCCTTTGGGGATTTCGCTCGTGTTATCGAGAGCCTATGTTCTGCTTCTCGTATTTTTTGGGCCTCCGCATTGGTGTCTTCTATGCGGTTGTCAAACCCTTGTTTTGCAACCATTTGAACGTAAAGATGAATCCTTGAACTCGGAATTTAGAGAATTGTTAGCCTTTGTGTCTAGAGATTACCCATCTGTGGTCTTCAGATTTCAAGAGTTTTTTTTTTTTTTTTTTTTTTTTTCGGGTCTTCTCCCTTAAGGCCTGATAAGTTTCCCCCGGTGGATTTTCCGTGCTTTGCATCAATGTGACGAAGACACTCCTAGAGCATGGCCAGAGGAGAAGACATGCTGGAAGCACAGGACGAGGCCCGTCCTCAACCTCTCATGAGGACGTTCCTTTGCATGTTGACTCTAATGGAGTCATAACGTGGCCCATACTGGGGGAGCCCCGAGGATGAATTTTGGAAAAATTTCTTTCCTCCCAACGCTCGGGGTTCCTTTTTCTTCATCGACCGCTGCATTGTACGAAGGAATACCTAGGTGGAATGAATTTCATTATCGGGCCTGAGATTCATATAAGTGAAGGGTTGAGGTCTCACTCCTCGTAGTACACCTAAGCCAACTTTGACTTAATTCCATCTTATCCATACCCACGTGAACATTATACGCGTTTTGTTGGGGGTGTGTGTACTAAATCGAAAATATGAGATGCGTTTTGATTGTGGGTTATACTCATTAAATAATGTACTAGTTAATGGAAACTCAACCTCACTGTCATCTTGTGCAGGAAACCCTAAACTAAATTTGTTCCTCAATCTTCCTCGAATACTTCCTAGCTTCAAAAGTAATTCTTCATTAGATGTGGAATCCTCACCATCACTCATCGCTTTCATGCTCATCAACGTGAATGTATCTATCATCACCATCACTATCATCCGCTTCAGTTGATTTTCATTGGCTCTTAGGTTGTGTTTCATGTGTTCGAGGTCGTGTTCGCTTGTGCTTCATTCCCGATTGCTATATTTCGCCATATGGTTGGTTGGTTTCCATTTGTTTTTGCTTGAATTCTCGTGCTCTAATTGTGTTTGTACACCTACACGCCTTCCACCTACATTTTCTTTAAGCTTCTACTCCCAACACATAAAGTTCTACACGCCCTTCACTACATGCTGGTTGATCATATTCACAAAATTGGTTGAATTTTAATAATGCTTACTATCCGAACCTATGCGTATATTCATTGAGCTAAATGCCATTCGACTAGGTTTCTACAATTCCTATTTTTGATAAATAATTTGTAAATATTAAACTCACACATATAATTAGGATCTTCTTGGTAATGACCAACATACGTTGACTCTTCTCCAACATATGTTATAGGGTCTATTGACGTAAATCTCCCATCGAAATGAAAATTTAACTTAAGTCTCTTCAACATATCTACAATATTGCACACATAAGAGAGAAACACTAAGACAGTGAAATCAATAAACATACAAGCACCAGAAGAAACCTAATGGTAAACAAGGCTGCGCCTCAACCAGCACTAATCACATACCCATAATCATAAACCCTAAATACAAAATAAAAATGATAAACTACCTACAATGTGTGAAACCATAGCACTAGAATGTAACATAACCAATGTCAAATTCATTTGCATTTGTGTTCGATTCACCACCCATTTCAAATCCCAACAAAATTTCAAACGAATTCAGTTTGATCATAAAAAAAACCAAGTAAATAACGATAACATAAGCATGCTTGACACCAAATTTTAAGTTACTAACCTCTTATCACAAGCTTGATCAATACGACGATGTTTCTATGGAGAGTTTAACTAGCAAGATATTTTGTAAGTAAATGTGTTCAAGTTTCTTAAGGGTTCGCTTATCACTTCCCTGTTGCTTCAATTCAGTAACTGATTCGAACGCATTTTGCATTTAGGGTTTGTCGATCTGTGGTTTTAATGAGGGATTGGCTACTGTTAAAGATTGGGAAAGTAACTATTAAATTGTTAATAAATGAAAGGGGCAAATGTGGGTAAATGGGAAAGAAAGATAAGAACGATGTCGCTTCACTAAAAACGCCTTTCTTGTTAAAATTTTTGTTGATGGTGCCACGTCATTGTAATGTCTCCATCGCTAGCACACCTGTCACTACATTAGTATACATTGTGGAACTTAACGCCATTTTTCTAATGGATGCTAACGGATGATAAATCGGGGAAGAAGTCCAAAGTATGTGGTTTGTTTTGTCTATTTTTAAAGTTTTTGATAAAATGGGAAAAAACCCATAAGTTCAAGATTTTATTGGTCACTAAGCCTTCATTTAATGCATGTATTATTTAAATACTTATGAATATCACAAACCCATGATTATCAAACGAATCTAAATAAGTATATAAGTATTATATACAAGAGGATATTATTTTAAGGATGATAATTTCAAATAGTCCGGTGAAAATAGTTAAGTTGTTATTTGACTTAACAAATTAAAGTATAGGATCTTTAATTGATTTCACTAGTGCATGTTATTATCATTGAGAATGAAATTATTTTATCCGAATGATCGATGCAAAGAGATATCTAATAAAATGCACTTATATGATGTGATTATGTATATTGGACATGACATGATTTGAATAACTCGATAATTTCCATTAAGAATAGTATACCCTAATCATCTCACTAATGGTCATATATGCAATGATCTTAATCCCGAGTAGTTAGAAACTCCTATTTATGACATCATCTCTTTTAATTTACTTGGTACAAATTATAATCATGTAATCTCAATCATTGTATTTTGGAGATACAATGAATTAAATAGCAGAGAATGCTAACAAACAAGATGAAATTCATTCCTTCTTATTTAAGAAGCAGATAAATAATTCCCTTACGTGACTACTCAAGTCTTGAATGGTACGAGTGTTAGAAATCTTTGCACTTGCATAAAGATGGTTAGCCTGAACAACACCAACAACCAGAAGTGAAGTAATAAAGAATGAAGAGAAATAAAACAAAAGTAGAGAACGACCGTGTCTTGTGAAATTCACAATTTCCTTAAGACAAATTTGCTCTTCCATCAGCGCTGAGATTCAAACGTATGTCTCTGTGATAAACGGTTATCGAATGGTCAGATAAAAGCACATCAGCCACCACTCCCGCGACCTGACGATGCTAAGCCGCACTATGACCGACAAAAGGATGAAGGAATGAAAACTTGAGAATTGATGACCTTTTTGTGACACCCCTACTGAAATACCCCGACAACTTTTATATAAAGGAGAGACTCGACCTTTTAGAATGCCAAACCTTTTTGGCTTCCCAAACCCTTAAAATTCTGAATTAAATTATTCATTGAATGTCATTAATTTCATATAACTGAAATTCATAGAATTCTAAACAAAGAGTTATTCAGTGAATGTCATTAATTTCATTCTTCTTGACAGCGTCTTGCTCATATTCATAATTAAATTATGAATCTTGTCAATCATTGGGAAATGGTGGTACTTAGGATAAAAGAGATAATTAGAGAGGCTAGTAGTTTCACCTAGCTCTAATTGCCAGAGTATTTGGAGGATCAATGTGTAATGACTAAATCATATGGACAACAATTTCTTGAGTAATAGTATATCTATAATTTTAAAAATGCAATTCCAAGTTTTAATGGAATGCTGCTCCCGAATTAATAAAATGCATTAATTGAAAACAATTAAAATCAGATTTTATTAGACTTAAAATTATGGGTCCATGGGTCCCTAATATGACCAAGACTCCATCGATTAGACAAGGGAGAAAATAGTTTTGTATCGCTTATTATAAATTAATTTTGAATTAAATTTATATGAGAATAAATAATTTGATTATTTAATCTTAATTACCCAAATAGCAATTCAACAAGAAGGAGCCTAGCCTAGTGGTATCTTGAGCTTTTACATATATGAGCTCCAAGGTTCAGTCCATGATCGGGTTGTAATAATTCAAATTAAATATTTGAATTTGAAATGAAATAGAAAGATGATCCTCTTCAAAATTTATTTACAAACCCCAAAATCTCAACAATTTTTTTGAAGAGTTGAAAAATTAATTGAAGGAGCCAACAAAAAATTTTTCTCCACATTTTGTAGCACACATAAATTTTTCTCCATTTAAGTTCTTTTTGGTTTCAGATTAGGAACTTTGTGTTTTTGAAAGCAGGAAGATCATACCATTTTATCCATTCTCTTGGGAATTTTTTAGGTGGTATCATGCTTGTTGATCAATGATTAGAAAACATATTTTGATTAATTAAAAAACATATGATTAATAAAATTTATGTCTTGATGAAACAATTTTGTTTGCTCATGATCTTCTTGATTATTGTTATGCTTCGCTATTTATTTTATTATATCAAATAAAGCAACCGAATCAAAACCTTTAAATAGAAAATAAATGTAGTTCTCCAGGCGTCTAGATGTAGCTTACAAGTAAATATGAATAAGCGAGGAGAACGATTTTCTAACTGCTTTATTTGTAATTAAGCACAATGGTACACAATCTGAGTTTGATAATCAGCCCAGTGAAGCTTCAAAATCAATACAAAACAAAACAATCGAAACAAAAAACAATCAATTTAGTGGAATTGTCATTATAGGTATGTAGGCTCATCCCTGTTGTTAAACCACTCCCACATTCAGCTTCAAAAATGAATTTTTTTATGGTAAAAATGGAATTGCTAGTGTTGTTCAAAAGCTAATAAAAGAAGAGATTGAAGATAGGGGAAACAAGTCGTTGAAATCGATGGGTGAAGCTTTACAAATCACAAAAAGGATTTGAGAGATGTTTCAGCTTCACTGAGGGTGTCGTGCAAATTCAGATTGAAATTTGGCATGAATCTGAAAATGAATAGAAAGTTGAACAATTTACTTTTGGCTGAGAGCGAGTCGAAGTCGAAATAGATAAATCTTGTTGTTGATTAATAAGCAAAAGGAAAACCCTAGATGGAAAAAACATTAATCAAAACATCACTTGTCTTACAGCCCAGTTCAAGAGAGATTGATCGATATGGATGAAACTTCCTAATTCGCTCGGCGTTAAGGAGGATAATGACATGGAGAAGGCGACGTTTTATAGATGTAGGGCTACTCAGATCGAATGGTTTAGATTTGGGTATTGATAGATCAACAGATGGTACATTGTGGCCCTTTTTTTTTTTTTGTTTCTCTCACAAATCACTAATGACGATGCATTGCAGCCCACCCCAGCCCTTGTACTTCGCTTGCTTGATTTCTCTTTCTTAGAAGAGGAGCTGGAGGACAAACTACGAGCAGTAGCTAATCGGCCAGCTTGACGTTACGAAGTTCGTTTGGATAAGTAAATCAAGGTTAATTATAATATATATATATATATATATATATATATATATATATATATATATATATATATATATATATATACATATATATATATATATATATAATCACAGCTTGACCGAAAAAAATACGAGGTCAAATTTGGCTGACTCAGATTAACCCATTAGTCGATCGGGTTGGCAGTTTTTAGAACTATGAAATTAAAGCCCCGATCAGTCCCAATTTTGGTTGGTCAAATTTAAGTGCAGCAGTGGGACTCAAATTGCCATTTCTACTTCACTTGCTTGATTTTCTTTCGAGAGAGAGGTTGGAGAGACCAGAGCTACGGGCGCCCCGAGTCGAGCATCGCAAGGCGATCTGTGAGGAGATTTATTTTGGATAAATAAATTATGGATTTTAGAATATAATCAATATATACTTTATATATATATATATATATATATATATATATAAAGACTATTCTAAAAAATTGGGCCAAATTTGGCTGATTTTTCAAAAGCTTATAAAATTAGCCAGTGGCTAAATTCGGGTTGGTGAGCTACCACAGCTAGGTGACTCAAATTATGGATTCTAATTTTGATTCCTCTCATATTCGATTTTTATTCCCTATCCTTTAGAAAGTTCAATGTATGAATAATAAGTCTTTGTCAAATTACAATTATTAATTATGTTAGAAAACTCATAAAGATATGAAATTCTTTTATTCTCATTTCGGTTGCTTTTACGTTTTATTTTCTTTCTTACTCCAATCTAGCTCCTTTTGATAATTTCATTTCCTTTCTTAACAAGTATTGTCAACGGATCATAAATGTATATTTAATAAAAATATCCATAAATATTACATCACTCATCGATTATATTTGATTTAATAAGACATATCAAATAGAATATTGATGAATATTTTAACAAAAATTTTAATGAAATAAAAATGATTTAAAATTATAAATATATTAAAATATTATAGATCATCATTATTCCTATTATTATTATTTATTTATTTACTTCAGCAAGTTTTGAATCAATTCACATTTTAATACTTCAAAAAATTAAAAATTAAATAAAAGTAAAAGGGTAAATATAAACAATTAAAATTAAAATAGATTAATAAAGTAAATGAGGATATATTTTAACATTAAAACCATAATTTATTTAAATGAAATGCATTTAATAATATAAATTGACATATATGTATTTTTAATATCTCATATCTTATATATATTTTTTGAAAGGAAAAATAAGTTTATTGATTCAAACTTGCAATAGATGATAGATCTAAAATACAAATTGCTAAAAACTATAAAAGATGGCGATATAAGTTAATACTTGTAATAAATGGTATAAAGTAGCTAGAATATCATAAGCTCTAGTTCTTGACATACTTGACCGTAATCTAAAATCCGATTTACGTATTTTTGAATCGTCTTATAAATCCTTGTCATATAGTGATAGAAAAATCTGGCATCGTAATAAGCTAGATGACAAATCGAAGAACTGTCAAAATAGGCGATTACAATACAAAAAACAAGAAAATACCTAACTTATTATAGAATAATCACTTTATTAAGAGATAAATTGAAAAAAAAATGATAAAAAATCACCTTTCCTTAATTAAGAAAGACGAGTGACTAGAAAAGATAGAAAAGAAAGTGGAGACAAAAAGAAACTAGGTTTACTAATTTTTGTATACAGAAACACCTCCACCTATTTTTTCATATCTTATATTTAATTATCACAAAAATTGATAAAAAAAAAAAAATCCTTACAAAGAAAAGTAATTATATTTTCATTAATGCGCATAATTATGACATTACATTGATGCATATACTTATGAAATCACATTGAATGCTGTTATTTTTTTATTGAAATATTAACCATTTCAATTTAAAAAATAAAAAATAAAAATAAAAATAAAGATAATGGATTAGCAAAGGAAGCGACAATGCTTAAATAATGAGACCGAATTCTGATTCGTCTGGCTTTGAAAAGATAAGTAAATACCATTATCACCAGCATCAAGCTCCAAAACAACTGATGAGAAACCCGACTAAGGACCCTGGCGATAGCCTCACGTGACGCTGTAAACTTGGTTTCTTTATTAGTAGCACAGCCCATGCGCGATGTTTTAAAATCGGATCGGATTGACCCGATCAAGAGTTCGATCTATCTGACTAATCAAATCGAATAGGCGTTGAATGACATTAAGCGATGAGCCGATAGTCGAATCGGTGAATCGGACAAATTAACCGATTCAATAATTCTTTTATATATATATATTTTCTAATGAAAATGGCGTCATTTTAATACGTTTGCATTGAAACGACACCATTTGAAAGATCACATTACGGTGGTTGTGATTGCCTCGCTAAATCGTGGCCCCTTTCAAGACTTTCATGGCATGGTATGTGGACGAAACTTTTACATTTATATTTTATATTTATATTTATATTGTTTAAGTGCATAATAAATTCTTATATATATATATATATATATATATATATATATATATGGATAATTTACAATTTAGACGATTATGAATTATCTTCAAAATCTAAATAATTTTATTTGATTAATTTTAGTTTATTTTTTGAGTTATTTTTTGAAAGGAAATATATCTTTATTCAACTAAATCATCTTTATACACTTTAGAGATGGGGAGTCACCCCCATTTCCCTAGTCAAATCCTAGAGTAATTTTAGTTTTTTATTTTTTTATTTTTTATTTTTTATGTTTATTGTTAATTTAATATTTTAAATATTGAATAGATAAAAATAACACTTTAATGGTTATTTATTGCCTCGATTTTAGTTTTTAATCTATTTTTATTGAAAAAATGTTATTAATTTACTAACTAATAGGAAATCGAAAACAAAAAGTTAAAAGCTAAAAATCTATTAAGTGAAAACGAAAAATTAAAAATAATCAAACATTATCCATTATCATTTAAATAAAATTATAATTAAGCATTTATTTCAAAGTTAAATTTCAAATTTTAATTTAAACATTTTAATAAATCGATTGAAATTTGAAAGTTTATAACTTACATTCAAATGTAAAATAAAATACATTTGTTCCATATTGTAACTAAAATACATTAAAACCAAAGGGTTAGCTGTGAAAAAAATACATTTATTTCATATTTTTGAGTTTTAACTATTTTTTATTTTATTATTTAAATTATTTATTTATTTTTATAATATATAAAAATATATATTTATGATGTCATCAGTTCGATCATGGTTGGATCGTCGATCCGGGTTGGATCGTCGATCCGTCGATAATATTGAAGAGGTAACTTCGGTCGATGACCGGTTCGGTTTTTAAATATTACCCATGTTTGAAGTATGCCAAAACACTCAAGGAAATTTCTCGACTATCCTGATGAGGCAACCCATACCAATAAGTCCTCCACCAAAAAGTGCAGCATCATAATTGCACTTCAATATCCAACTGATGGTTTTTGCTAAGTAGTTAAGGCAGCCACTTGAGGTGTATTTCTAGAGTGAAACATCTTCACCATCCCGTGAGTATCATGATCTTTAGATCCACTACTCAATAAGTCCAGGGCCCGCTTGATCCACGTTGTGAAACGGTGTATATATCATAGAAAGGCCATTGGTGTGTCAGGATGGGAGAATCACCCAAAGGCACAATGCACGAGGAATGTTAGGGTGTCTTCTCAAAGACTTGCTTTAGGAGGACCCATCTAGAATTTTAAGTCTGACCAACCCATCCCCTCTCACAGCATATGGAAAGTTCGTTATGGATAGCGTATGGAAAGAAATGACAAAATAAATATTTATTAGCAGTTAGGTTCCCGTCATATTTCCACGAAAGATTAATTCTTGATAGTAAAATAAGATTTTATGCCTAAAATTAAGGGGAGATTTGTGAACCACACCCTATAAATAGGGAAGATCCCACGAGGTGTGGGTAAGAGCAATTCCAATTGTTTGAACTCTCTGCTTCTTTTTCTCCATCCTGTGCGACTTGTCATGTCGAGGAGAGTAGTCATTTTATCAACTGAATCACCCTTTTACAAGTTCACGTTGTGTTGCTGATACTCAAAAGTTCCGACGATCAAGGTCCTACACATCCTTACAGCTAGCCAGTCCTCACAATACCGAAGACAACTCTCTACTGTATGGCTAGGCGGTAATGATAGTTGCTCCCATAGGCAATTGACACCTTTCCTTCCATCCTTATTCGAACGCCACCAAAATGAATTCATCATCCTTTGCAACTTATCACAAAGAGACAACGGTATAAGAAAAGTACTCATGCAATAGGATGTGATAGCTTGTGCTATAAAATCAAGTAATCAAATAATCTGATCATATGAAGATACCAACAACATAATCAAATCATATACGGAAGCAAAATCTGTAATATCTGTCATGGTAAATTTGTTGAAATAGAAGCTGGAATGGAAGGGTGAAAGCGAATTTTAATAAAGTTCTTGTACTTCTCGAATAAATTGGATGGTGAATTTTCTCTCTGTATATTGAGTGAAGCAGGGACAAAAAAAAAAAAGTCTCATCGATTCTTTATATGGAACCGGGGCCATCATTGGACCCTAAGAGGTGTAAGGGTTGAGGAAGACGTGTTATGAGAGATATAAATTTGAATTTAAAATTCAAATTATATGGACCATTCTAACATATGCAATTGCCTTAATGAGAATTTCTTTCCCCGCCCTTGACAGAAACCGGTTTTTCCAACCCTGCAACCGCTTCCACAATCACTCTCTTTGATTTACCAATTAACGATGGCAATCCTAGATATCTACCAGTATCAATTGGAGTGGAGACACCCAAAACAGATGAAATAAAATTCTCAACAGATGCAACAACATTAGGGCTGAAAAAAATACTAGATTTTTGAAAATTTATAGCTTGCCCATATAACATCTCATAGTCAGATAACACTGTTTTAATGGCTGAATTCTCCTCAACTTTTGCCTTAAGGAATAAGAAACAATCATCTGCAAACAACAAATGATTAATGTTGGGGTCTCCTCTACATGCCCTGCAACCATGTGTTATAAATTGAGGCGTGTGTAAAACACTGTCCTTAGGAATTTGTTTCCCAGGATATATTAGTTCTTCAGATTTGAGTATGAAATCTGGAATAGGAACAACAGTGAAAATCAGATATTCCAAATTACAGCAAACAAAATGAGATTGAAAAAAATTCTCTCTTTCAATTGAGAACCAATTTGAATGTCTAGAGAAGATTATGGCCGTTGGCCATTAAGAGTAGGGTTTAATACAAACGTTATATATTAATTTCCAATTTAATTAATAGAATTTGAATTCAAACCGTTTTGTATTTACTGGTTATTTGAATTCAAAATAAATGAATCCAAAAAAACGTTTTCTATTTACTCCAATTTTATGAATTAGACTCGTTTTGATTTTAAACACACAAAAAACAAAGGTTTTCATTTAGATAATCAAAACAAATTAACTTGGAGCAAAACCGAATGTGTCCCAGGTTTATTCACGCATAGGGAGGGGGGTAAATCTATCGATTTACATTGAAACCGGGCTTTCTCCCCATTTCTTGGGCGCTTGAAGACTACCTTTTCTCAAGTCATGTACAAGCCCATAATTGGTTTTAGTATATAAACCCAATAAAAACTTTTGTCTTTTTTCTATATGGGACAACACTTTTTGTTTTAAAAAACCGTTGTTTACAACACCATGAACCTCTCCTCAACACTCAGCTATTGCCATAAGGGAAGATAGGCCTTCAGCACAAAGTATAAAGAGGTAAGGCTATAAAGGATTGCCCTGCAATCATTGTTGAACCCCATCCCTACCATAACTTCTTATAGGAAACCTAACTAACGTTGTCATAAGCTTTGCTATGTCAATTTTCATCTCCACTTCCCCTATATTACCCTTAACGTTCCGTTCCATAGAGTGGAACATCTCTAAAGCAACTATGACATTATCCATAATGGAATGACTTGGCACAAAAGCTGATTGAGTAACATAAATAATAAGAATCTTGTTAGACTTTTGGGCACGGGCACGGTACTGATCCATATCCGCCCGTGGACAGAGGGTTATGTAGCAGCCCAGTCTCGATGAGGTGTACGGTATGTATGAGTAGGATCGTATATCTTGTGAAAACTATGAATTATTTTAGTCTTGTAATAGAGATTTTTAAAAAGTTGTTTTAAAAGTGTGGCAAATTATAAAGTTTTGAAAATTGGCGTTTTGCGATTTAAGAAAAGTGGAGGGGTGAAATTCCAATTATGGAATTTTAAAAGGATAATAATAATAATAAATTCTGTAATGGTTAGGAGAAGGCAAAAATTCTCTAAATCTCGGGATGGCCAAGCAATTTGAGTGTTGGTCGTTTCGTGAAATCAGTAATAGAAAAATTTCGTTGAATTATGAAACAGGTCGAGTGTTTTCGATTTTACGGATGATAAGTCGTTAGAGGCTTGGGGTTAAGATTTTCACAATCTTGGAAGTTGAAGTGGCTTGATTTAAGTTAGATTTCTGATAAGAGTGAAATGAAAAGAAATAAAATTTTGAATAAAAATGGAATGAATAGGCTTGATAAAGTCGTTTATCGAATAATAATAATAAGAATAAGATAATTAAAAAAAAAAAAAAGAGATAAAATCAAAAGTTCTCTTGGACGGACGGTGGAAGAGAGAGATATTTATAAATTTTTTTTTTTTAAGTTCTTCTCGGATTATGAAAAATTGGATTCATAGTTTTTATCGGGTAAGCCAGAAGTTGATCTGTGACGGAAATTTGCGCGTAGATGCCCAAAAGCAGCGTTTCGGGTAAAGGCTCGAAAGATAGAGGTGCTCCCTCTTGAGTTATTTTGAGAACTAAATCTTTATGTAATGGGCTTTGGGAGATTTTCTTAGAGGCGAAAGGTTGCAAACTTCGAGTCCCAAGGGATTTTAGGTGAGTTTAGGAATTTTAAGAATTTTTTGGGGCCCATGTTGAGACGGTCCAGGAGCTGAATTCGAATTTGTTTTCGACGATTCGGATTAGAGTGAGATTGTAGTCGGACGAGGTAGAGACTGAAATTTTGAGAAATGTTTTCGGATGTTTTAGACTCTATGGAAAGTCCTTTAGTCGAGTTAGGCCAAATGGGATAGTTTTATGGGAGCATTTATTGTGTATGAAACGTTTGGTCGATTTAAGCATAATATTATCAATGTCCTTCATCGAATGGGGCCAGCGCGTAAAGTTTTGTTAGAAAGCGAAGTTAAGATTCGATATAGTCGGCTGAAAACCCGCTTTGTATGTTTTATGGTTAAAGCGTTGAGAGCCGAGGCGTTTTAGGTACTTTGTATGGATTGTGTAGGCGATTTGAGCGTCGACGAGAATCACAGAGTGGCAGCCAATTTGAAAAAAAATTAGTCGAAAAGGTGAGTACTGAAAATCGTTTTGAAAGCGAAGTGTTTAAATTCTGGTTGCAAAGTATTTAAATATAATGTAATTAGTAAAACATTTTTTTTTACCTCCCACTTGTTATACTCAGTAGAAAATTTCGATTTCAGTATTTAAGAAACAGTTTGGCCTGGTTTAGCAAAACCCCTAGATGGTGCGTTGACTTAGTACATGGCGATGAGGTGTTGAATTCGGGGTTCCATCGCGGGCATTTTAGTTCGAGGTTAGTATGTTTATAGAGATCCGTAGTGTTCAGGACCATATTGAGCGGGTAGTGTTAGGAGTTCGCTGCTCCGATCTTGGGGTTCGGAGTTCTTGGCATCCGTTTAGGGTATTTAAATGGGCGCAGATTGTCGCGATTCCGTATAAGCGGCACCGGATGCGGCATTTAAGCAGTTTTCATGAAATAGTTTTGAAAGCGATTTTAAACCACCGGTTTTCGAGAAATGGTTTTCATAGCAAAAACTCAATTTTCTCATAAACAGTTTTACAACCATTTATGTACAGATTTTCATATTGGGAGGTACATACAACAGACAACAACATTTAGAACTTATAGTACTCACTAAGCCCGTTTGGCTCACAGTTTTATGTTTTTAAATAATTTTTCAAGTGCAGGTGCTGAAGTCGAAAGACCTTTCTAGGATCCTCCGATCCTAGGCCATTTGTGTTGTGATTATATATAAGATAAGAGTGTAAGTAAAAAGTAGTAAAAGTTAAATATGTAAATATCTTTTGTAAAATATGCATGCATGGTTTTGAGAAAAACAGGTTGCGATGAAATTATATTGGATTGATCCTTATCTTATATTTTGATGAGGACCAGAGGTCCTGTATGGTTGTAGTTGGATTTTTGGAAAACATTGGGAATTAATATTATTTTTATCACAATTGATTTTGTATTTTGGGCTTGACCATAGTGCGATCGTTATCTTTCTTAGGATTTTTATTAAAAATCAAGAGTATGATTTTGATAGAAAAGTGAAAAATTTTATAACCCGCGTTTTCGAGCGATTTCATTAGTTTTAACGGCTTAGGCTTAACGTGGTAACTTATCGGTCGAAGCGGAAGCAGTTGGGAGGATTACTTTGTGGAGTTGTCGGCAATTCCACATCGCTGGGAAGGGTCTGTCAGTTGAGTATCGAGACGGAGTTTTAGGCGATGGATTACTTTGTTTTATGGATTTCTGATGTTCCTATAAATTGTTTTTATAATGATTTTCCTATTGCAGCCTACATTTGTTTTGCTAATCCTTGCATGCATCAAATGTTGAGAAAGTGTCAACTGAATCTTTTAACCTTGTAATTCACGACGTATGCGGGCGGTCGTAGAGGTCGATCCCAGGACTTCCTTACTTAGGAGGCACCACGAGGAGAGATATATGAGGCACTAGATCGGAAAATGCTTGATGAATCAGGCCAATGAGAACCATCGAGGAGTCGCAAACCCCGGGCGGTACCTTGTGATGGATCGAAATGTACATATTCATTACAATGACTGCAGGTGCTTCGGGAGCCTCCCGGAAAGTAAGAGGGGCATGATAGAGCACTGCAAGAATTAGGGGCTAAAACTTATGATGGTGCAGGCGACCCGGAGGCGGCGTATGGCTAGGCAGTTAGTGAAATTTATGCGGTGATGGGGTATTCGGATGACGGAAAGTCCTCTTTTGGGGTTCTTGATGGCGACGGGACGGGGCGGTGGGAGGCCGTGGAAGAGGAGACGCCATAGGAGTCACTTGGGACCGATTAGACGAGCATTTACAGACATACTTTATTCGCGTAGTTATCAGGATGTTTCCATTACGGGCAGGAAGGTCACTTTATTTGGGCGCATCCTGAGTTGAGTAGCTGCGAGACCTCCCAAGGTAGGTGCAATTAGCATCTACGAACACCGTGGTCAGTCAAGTTTAGTAGGGGTGGTTTAAGCGGTGACGTACATCACACAGTAGAGGTCGCGGTAGGGGTGCGGAAATGACGATACCAGGTGGCTAGATTCGAGTGGTACTTGTACTCCGAGGCTCGGAAGTATTCTGAGTCACCACGGGGAGCGGATCATCACGAGACGTAAATTCTTGGTATGATTCGGTTTAAGTCATGATCTGTGCATTGGTGGACCCGGGAGCGACTCATTCTTTATTTCGGTACATTTGCGGGAGGCACGGATAGAGTCCCGGCTATGGATGTGGTCGTATGAGAATTGGTTTCATTACCCGATGGGGATACTATGATATCAGAAGGATAGTTCAGTAGCGAGTTGGTGATCCAGTTTTCCAGCGGACTTGGTAGTGTTAAGTATCATTGATTTGATATAGTCTTGGGTATGGTGGTTATCGGGCGCATAGAGAGCCTATGGGTGCTATAAGAGAAGTAAGATTGGTTCGACCCGGACCGGGCGTGATGTTCGGGAATCCCGGAAGAGAGATGGCCACAGTCTCATTAATGCCATGATCGCCTTGAAAATTCTTTGGAAAGGTTGCCAGGGTTATTTGGCATTTGTAGTGGATAGGAGACAAGAGGGGACACGGCTGGAAGACATCCCCATAGTCAAAGAGTTTCTAGATGTCTTTCTACATGATATTTCCGGTTTACCGGATAGCAATTGGAGTTTGTTAGTGGGCGATTACGGGGACTGGCCAGATATCCATTCCTCATCTGAATGGCACCAGCGAGAGTTGAATAGATTGAAGAGCCTGATTAGAGGAATTGCTAAGCAGGGCTTTATCGGCCTAGTACCTCTCAGGTAGGAGCTCGAGTTCTCTTCATAAAGAAGAAAGATGGAAACTACGGTTGTGTATGAACTATAGGCAGTGAATCGACGTGATCACGCAACCAGTGCATAAGCTATAAATAGATGAGAAATTTATTTGACCAATTGCATGGATCTACGGGTATATTCTAAGATTGACCTAGGTTAGGCTACCATCGGTTGAAGTCAGGAGGGTGATATTTCTAAGGCGCGCCCGGGGCGGGAGATCACGGTCACTCACAGTTCCTAGTGATGCGCCATTCAGTTGACTAATGCTTGACTAACATTTGGGGTTTGATGAGCCAAGGGTGTGATAAGTATTTGGATCAGGTTTTGATCATTAGATAGTGTTGAGCATGTGGGCAGACCAAGGGTGTGGGGCGCCTCTGGAGCGGATGTTATATTATGGAAATGGATTGCTGGCGTGCTCAGTTTAGTAAGGGTGCCGGGTTTGGTTGGACAAAGTGGCTTTCTTAGGTCATGTCATTCGTCGGAAAGGTATTAGTGTGGATCTCGGAAGATCGAAGCTATAGTAGGCAGGAAGCCGCCCCGAATGTTTTGAAGTTCGCGATTTCCTTGGATTGCGAGTTATTACGGGAAATTTGTTGAGAGGATTTTTGAGAAGATAGCATGTTGACGATCTATTGAAAAAGGATCAGAAGTCAGTGGTAAGATACTGCCGGCATAGTTTTGAGGAGTGAGCGAGATTGATGACGAGATCCAGTGTGCTTGCCGTTAGGAAAGGACGGTTATGTGGTGTACGTGATGCCTCCCGGACAAGGGGTTAGGGTGTGTTTTGATGCGGGGATGGTAGAGTGATAGCTTATGCTTCAGTCAATTAATGAAGCACGAGCGAGCCACGACCGTGATTTTAGAACTAGCAATAGTGGTTTTTCGCTCTAAAGATGCCGGGGCATTATCTATCACGGTGTTCCTGTTAGATATTCGCGATCATGGAGCCACTCTGAGTATATCTTCACTCGGAAAGAGCTTAGCAAGGGCGGTCTGGAGTGGTTTGGAGTTGATTAAGGATTATGATTGCACGATGGGGAGTACTGCCATCAGGAAGGCCAATGTAGTGGCGATGCCTTAAGTCGGAAGCCAGGAGGGGTTTCCACTATGCTTATCTGGGAGCGGTATATCTCCCTTGTGATAGAGTTGAGATCTTTGGAGTTCGGAGTTGCGGGCCGTCTGAGGACATTGTTGGCATCATTTTTATGTTCGTCCCTCTTCGTGAATCGGATCAAAGGAAGAGGAATTCGGAAGCGGAGTTTGAGAGATGATTAAGTTGAGGCGGAGATTGAGGGTGGTAGAAAACCGAGTTCGGATCGGACACGATGGGCGTAATAGTTAGAGTCGAGATGTATTACTTGAAATAGGTGAACTAAAAGGGAAATCATGGAAGAGGCTCACTTTCGTATATGCCATGCACCTTAGTAGCACCAAGATGTATCATATACGAGGAGCATTATTGGTGGGAAGGAGCATAGAAAAAGGAAGTGCGGTTGTGTCGGATACTAACATCGTGAGGTAAAGAGCGGAGGCACCGAGAAGCAGATAGGAAGATCTGACCCCTTGGAGTTCTGTATGGAAGTGGGATAAGATTATTATGGATTTTGTTATCGGGCCAGGAACTCGGAGACAACACGATGCCATATGGGTGTTGATAGTGGATAGACTAACGAGAAATATCGCATTTCTCCCGATTAGCAATGATGACCCGTTGGACAAGTTGGCTGATTATATGTGGAGGAGATAGTTAGATTACATGGTGTTCCTATATGTCGATAGTCTCGGGGCCAGAGACTGATTCACATCCGATTTTGATCGATTTTAAAGATGCCATGGGGACTCGATTGCACTTTAGCACAGCTTTCCATGCCAGATGATGGTGGTGGGAGAAGAGCTGACCGAGATCTTAGAGGATATCTTGGAAGCGTGCGTATTAGGATTTAAGGGAAGGTGAGATCGCGTTCTTCCTACGATGGAGTTACTTTACAACAACGATTTATCAATCCAGCATAGGCATGGCTCCATTTGAAGCATTGTATGGTCGGAAGTGTCGTACTCCCGTATGTTGGGATGAAGTAGGAGCGAAAGGGCGATAGGCTAGGATTAAGTCTAGAGATTACTTTAGATAAGATCCAGATTATCCGTCTGGGGACTCGAAGATGCTTGGGGACCAGGATAGAAAGTTGTGCGGACAAGCGCAGTTAGGATGCATAATTTAAGGTGGGCGACGGGGTCTTATAAAAATTTCCCTTGGAAGGTATCCTTAGATTTGGAAGACGTGAAAAGCTGAGGCCCAGATACATAGAGCCATATGAGATTATTGCCAGAGTGGGACCAGTAGCATATAGATTAGACCTTCCTCCAGAGTTGTCTAAGGTTCATAATGTGTTTCATGTATCCATTACTCATCAATCTGATTCAGATGCTCGTAGCCCTTGGAGATCAAACTAGTAGAACTAAAGGATAATTTGACTACCAAGGAAGCGACGATGCGGATAGTAGATCGCGGTAGATTTGCGGAATAAGGTCATATTAGTTAGTCAAAGTTTTATGGGGAATCATGGGATTAAAGAGGCTGCGGAGATGGAGGCCTGGATCTGTGAGTTAGCATCGCCAGTTGTTTTCGAGTTAAGGTATCCTCTTTATATTAGTTTTGTTCATTTCGAGGGACGAAATGTTCTAAGGAAGGAGGATTTATGTGCTTCAATCGATAGGGTGTACGATGTAATGTAGCAGTAAGTGCGCTAATATTGCGAGGGCTACCCTTGGTATTTAGTGTCATGACCTGAATTTTGAAGTTGTTTTAAGGGTGAAATTATAAAGTTTTTCGAAAATTTGTGACAACTGCGATTAAAGAGAAGTGGAGATGAAATTCGATTATGGAATTTTCAGGGATAATAATAATAATAAATTACCATAATGGTTCGAGGAGCTGAAAATTAAGATCTCGGAATGACGAAGCAGTTGTAGTAGTTAAATTGAAATACCATGAAATCTAATGTACCCCGAAAAATTTAAGATTGGCCCTTGAGACGGTCGAATATTTCTTGATTTTAAGGATGATAAGTCGGCAGGGGATTTCGAGGATGAATTTTTACAAAAATCTTGAAAGTCGAGTGGCTTGATTTAAGTTCATTTTACAATAAAGTGGGCGAAAGGAAATAAAATTTTCGGGATAGAAATAGATTGAATGGGAGTAAGTGAAGTAGTTTTATCAAATAATAATAGCAGAATAAAAGAAAAAAAAAAAGAAGATAAAAATCAAAGTTCTCTTGGACGGACGGAAAGAGAAGGCATGGAAGAGAGAGAGAGAGTTTTATAATTTTTGCCGTTCTTAGATTTACCGAATCGGGCCGTAGATTTTTATCGAAGCGAGAGGAAGCGAAAGTTGGTCACAGCGGCCAGAAGCTACGCGTAGGTGCCAGCTTAGCGTTTGGGTAAACTCCAAAGGTGAGAATTTCCTGCCGAGATATTTTCAGCACATGCTATGTAATAGCTTGAAGTACTCTTAAATTAGTGAAAGGTTGTAAACTTAGGTCCCAAATTTTTAGGCGAGTTTAGGAATTTTTAGGGCTGTGTTCGAACGATCAGAGCTTAATTTCGGGGCCCCATTTTAGACAGTTGGGATTGAAATTTCGGGTTGTAGTGAGACCGGTCAGACGGCGAATTTTTAAATGTTTTAGATTGTTTTTTAAAATTCTATGGAAAGATACATTGAGTCAAAGTTGGCTAAAATAGATAGTTTTATGGAGCATTTACAATGTGTAAGGGACATTTTGGTCAATTTCACTTCATATTATGTGTCATATCGAATGAGACTTCAGCAACGTAAAGTTTTGTTAGAATCGAAGTTAGATTCTGATATATTGGATTCTTACAGCTGCTTACACAGCATGTTTATGGTTAAAGCGTTGAGGCGAGGGCATTTTCGTATTTGTATGGATTGTGTAGAGGCCGATTTGAGCATCCGGCGAGAATCTAGAGTGCTTGACAAGATTTGAAAGAATTAGTCGAGAAAAGACAAATACTAATCGTTCGAACGAGTGTTTAAATTACAAGTTTACTTAAGTGTTTTAGTATAATGTAATTAGTAAAACATTTTTTACCTCCCACTTGTTATACTCAGAAAATTTCGATTTGATGTTAAGAAAGCAGTTTTAGTTTAACAAAACTAGATGGCGCCGTGACTTGAGCACATTCACGATGAAGTGGTGTTGGTTCGGGGTTCCATCCAGGGCATTTGGATAGAGTTCCATTATGTTTATAGAGATCACGCCGTGTTGCCGGACCATATTAGGCGGGTAGTGTTAGTGTTCACTCTAGATGCGAATTCAGAGGTTTCGTGGCATCACGTCTAGAACAACCCCAGAAATGGGCCACGATGGTTGGTACTTGATTTCCGGTAATAGCACTTTAGGATATTAACCATGCCAAAGCTTGATTTTATTTGATAGAAATAGTTTTAGCCTGATTTTGAAATGGTTTTTCATAGCAAAGCTTCGATTTTCTCATAAGCAGTTTACAACCATTTATGTACAAATTTTCATATTGGGAGGTACATCACGGCGGACAACAACATTTAGAACTTATAGTACTCAGGCAGTTTGGCTCACGGTTTTACATTTTAAATAGCTTCGAGTGAAGGTCTTTGAAGTCAGAAAGATCTTCCTAGGATCTCAGTCTTGGAAGCCATTTGTGTTGTGATTATATATAAGATAAGGTGTAAAGTAAAAATAGTAAAAAAGTTAAATATATAAATATCTTTTGCCAAAAAAAATATGCGTGCATGGTTTGAGAAAAAAGCAGGTTGCGATGAGGAAATTATGTTGGATCGTCAGCATAGCATATTATTTTGATGAGGACGAAAGAAGGTCGCGTATGGTTGTAGTTGGATTTTTGGGAAAACATTGGGTATTTTTTTATACGAGGTGATTTTTGTATTTTGGAGCGACCACCCAGATGCAGGTTGTTATCTTCTTGAGTTTTGTTAAATCTAAGTATGATTTTGATAGAAAGTGAAATTTTATAACCGTTTCCCGAAAGCCGGTTTCCTTCGATTTTAACGGCTTGCTTCATGGTAACTTGTCGGTCGACGAAACGAGCTTGGGATTCTTATGGAGTTCTTGGCAATTTGTCACTAGGAAGGGTGCATCGGTTAGTGCTATTTGAATCACACAGTTGGATGAGATAGGGGATGAGTCCCTTATTCAAGGGACTATAATCCTTTATCAGTTATGTTATGATGGGATGAGTCCTACATATATTAGAAAGTTAGGGTATCCGTACCTTGTGAGCGTCACAGTTCTTGTCCGTCCTCTACTGCCATTTAGAACTATAACAGAAAATCATCATCGTTGCCTCTTGGACGTGGGTTCGTGGATTGATTAGGGATAGCATCTTGTGCTTATTCTACGCTCTGAGAACTAATGAACATGCGCAAGGCTCATAACAATGTGAGATGTGTCAAATCGTTGAATTTATTCCATATTAGGTGATGACCTTCGCAGCCCATATATATCTTGAGTCATTGTCTTATATGTTATGTATGAATACTTGCACACATCGTACATATCTTATAAAGAACGTTACACAACGCAATCGATCGCAAGTTTTTCATCGCTAACAGATTATCACAATTTGGGATTAAGGTGATCAATGTATCATTCAGTGTAGCAGCAATTTCTTTGTTCTGTAGCCAACAAACAGATGGATGAAAGATGTCCTTACTAAGAACCGACCAAAAGGTTTGATAGAACACTGGATTAGATTCTTGAAAGCTATCAATCCCCGCTTTTGGGCCATCTGGTCTTGGAGCTTTATCAATACGCATTTGTCTAACTCCCAACTCAAACTCATCCATAAATAATGGAGATAAAAGAGCCTCATTGTCCGACCTCGTCACTTTTTGCCTGAAAACAAGTGTGATAGCTAGAAGATCTCTCAATGGTTTTTTAGCAGCCTCCCGAAGCCCCTTAACTGTCGGAATGTTTTTCCGATAAATGTCAAAGGACCCATGTGAGTACCATGGTTTTTTAGACCCACTTTTCAATGGGCTCAGGACCCGTTTGGTCCAAGGCCCGCCTGACCCGTGATGTAAAGTTATTCAAGCCCACTTATCATATTAAAACCGGAGGACACTACTTAGATGGGAGAATCCGAAAGTCTGTCCATGAGAGCTAGGGTGTCTTCTCAGATGCCAGCTTCAACAAATGCTTGGGTCAGGGTTTCCTCCCCTCTAACACTCTTCCTAAATAAAACTAAAACAGGAACAGGTTAGCCCGTTCATGCAAATGCCTCTTCCATGTCGATCGCCATTGAAATTGATGGACTTATCAGTCAGAAACCTCCTCGGCCACTAGACATAACTCATAGACAATTCTTCTATTCTTAGACGATTCCTCTTCTAACAGCAATTCCTCCCCTTCTTCGTTGGATAAGGATAAACCAGACAGACTCGTAAAATGGTCTTCTATAGTCCGTAGAATAACACTCTAACCAAACGTCAAAACTTGCTAGAAAGGAAGAAAAACTTACCCTCTCATATTGAGAGATAAATCTTGACCACATACATTGGGTTTGGTTGAAAAAGGTTAGAACGTATATAGGCTTGACCTTTTTAGCCATTGAATCCGAATATTCTGGCATCTTGTTTGTAGATGGCTTTAAAAAGTAATAAAATCGAATCTAGCGATAAAAGGCTCAGAACACATATAAAAATCGAAGCTTGGAGTCTTTATTTGATAAAGCTATTAGAAATTTACACAATAAACCCAATGAAAATTTTCAATGAGTTTTTAATTTTCCAATATGTTTGATAGCAAAATTTTAAGAGAAGCTATTAATTGAAAATTTTAAATGAAAAAATGTTAAAAATTATAAGTAGGTAAAAGCGCAAAATTGGAGATATAGAGAATCACGGTCAACAAAATTTTTAAATGAAAATAAATTGGGCCAAAAAAACCACTTATAAATAATATAATATTTTGAAATATCTATTGGTTAGTTTTAAAAGTTTAGATTATATTAGTTTATTTTTAAACATATTTATATCTTTTTTGGATAATATTATTAGAATAAATATTTTTACATATTTTTTAAACATGTTATTTACAATAATTAATAATTGTAGTGAAAATAAATAATATTGACTATTTAACTAGAATATGATTGCTGATAATGCAGATAATGTATCCTATATTTAATCTTCAGCATTCACGATTATGAAACAGTATATTTATACTTTTAGCATTTAATTTATTTAGTAACTTATCAAACAGTTTTCACGATCTCTGTGTCAATCTTGTGAGAAATTTGGCGTAATTTTATGACTTATTTTTAGTAACTTAATTTTTATTTTGTAAACGAGCGGTGTAACTCACCGTACATTTCTATCGATTATCTATCCTATATATCGATTCACAGCGTATTAAAATATTCGGTATTTCTATGGAATTTATGAGTAAACCTAAAATTAGCAACTCTTAAAAATATTTTGAAAAGTTTAATAAGAATTGAGTATCAATAGAGACAGAGATTATATAATATTCATAGAAAATTATTCACACCTTAGTATCATTAAGATTAAAATCAATAATCAAATATATTATTATTTAATATTATTCATATATTAAGCAGAAATTAATTTAATTCTTAATATAATTATTATGTGTATAGATAATGAGAAAATTTTCACGTTAATTAAGATTTAGATTAAAATATGTCTTAAAAACAAAGATTTAGATTAAAATCAATTAGGATGGATTATGATTTATAATTATTAAAATTAAATCTGTAAGTTAGTTTAATATTATTTGGGTTATTACATAAATGTCTTCTCAACTTTTTCATTTTTCTATTTTAGTGTCTCAATTTTATTTTTGTTCAATTAAATATTTAAAAAAAATTTTATATCAACTTTATTTTTATCAACTTTTTGATTTTTTTTATTATTTTTATGTTTCAAATTTATTTTTAATCAAGTCTTTAAAGCTTTTTATTTTGTTTAATCAGAAGTGTTTATTGACTAATAAAACTTAGTAGGATATTTAAATTAGGAAAAATTGAATTTAAAAATGACATTCTAAATCATATAAAATAATGAAATCATTTAAATGACTTTTAAGGAGGAATTGAAATATAATCTTATCCTTTTTCCATGAAAACTATGATTTTACTATTTATTTATTTACAATTAAAAAAATTGATAAAATTTACAACTATAAATTGAAATAAAAAATTTAAAATTTAAAATGTTCTTACAAAGATATATAATAATTTTAAAACGCTTTTAAATATCTTACCTATTATTTTCATTTTTTTCAAAGTATTATGTGAAAAAAAATTATATAAGAATAATTTAAAATAAAACGTTAAAAAATATTTTAAAATAATTAAAATATTTATTTATTTTTATATAACATCAATTTTATTCATTTATTTTTGTATAACATATAGTAAAAACTCAACGTGAAAACGATAATATTGTTATTTTCCATCGTTAAGAATTTTATTATTTTTATATGATAAAAATGTTATTTTTTATGCAATTTTTGTTTAATTAAATACTCTAAAAATCTTTGATTGGTCAAAAAACACTTATTGAACAGAAATTAAACATTAAACATTGAAACATTTGATTTAATAAAAATAAAATTGAATATCCAATGAAAAAATTAAAAGTTTAGATATTTGCTTGAATAAATAAAAATCTAAATCAAAATAGAAAAAATCATATAGATTAGACAACAAAGTAAAAGGTGAAATTGTAATTAACCTATTATTTATAATTAGTTTTTAAATTTATAAGAATAATTTTAGTACTTCTAGACAAAGACAGTAAAATCTGGAGTTTCGAGTAAAAACAGGCTTATATTTTCAGTGATGTTGCCGGTTTATTGGAGTTTTGAATTAAAATACATTTTTTTTAATTATAAAAATAATTTTGATTTCAAAATGTTTTATAATTTTGAAATCCATAATTTTGATTTCAAAATATTTTTATAATTTTGAAATCTTAACTTGATCTAACGATTATGGATTGATCCGAACGGTTTAAAGAAGATTTAACGGTTATATTTATCTAAGAATTAAATTCGGCATTTATAATTAAATTACAATATTTTTGGCGATCCGACGATTATTGTTTATCAAATTTAACATTAAACATTGAAACATTTGATTTAATAAAAATAAAATTGAGATATTAAAATAGAAAAAATTAAAAAAGTTTAGATATTTGTTTGAATAAAAATAAAATCTAAAAATCAAAGTAAAAATCATATAGATTAGACAACAAAAGTAAAGGTGAGAAATTGTAATTAACCCTATTATTTATAATTGATTTTTTTTTAAAAAATTTATAAGAATAATTTAACTATTTCTAGACCATGAACAGTAAAATCTGGAGCTTCGAGTAAAAGCAGGCTTATATTTTCAGTGATGTTGCCGGTTTATTGGAGTTTAATTAAAATACATTTTTTAATTATAAAAATAATTTTGATTTAAAATATTTTTATAATTTGAAATCCGTAATTTTGATTTGAAATATTTTTATAATTTTGAAATGCTTAAGCTTGTCCAACGATTATGGATTATTCAAAACGGTTTAAGAAAGATTTAAACAGTTATATTCTTATTTAAAAATTAAATTATTGGTATAATTAAATTACAGATATTTTTGTGATTCAACTGTTGTGAACATAAGTTTAACATTAAACATTGAGCATTGAGTTAATAAAAATAAAATTGAGATATTAAAATAGAAAAAATTAAAAAAGTTTAGATATTTGTTTGAATAAAAATAAAATCTAAAAATCAAAGTAGAAAAAATCATATAGATTAGACAACAAAAGTAAGGTGAGAAATTGCCAATTAACCCCTGTATTTATAATTGTTTTTTTTTTAATTTTATAAGAGAATAATTTAACTATTTCTGGACAGACAATTGAAATCCTGGAGCTTCGTTAAAAGCAGGCTATTTTCAGTGATATTTGCCAGTTTATTTGGAGTTTTGAATTAAAATACTTTTTTTTTTTAAATTATAAAAATAATTTTGATTTCAAAATATTTTTATAATTTAAAAAAAAAATATAGTATTTTAATCCAAAACTCGGTTTATTGTTTTTTTTTTTTTGAGATAAATAGCTGATTTTTTGGAGTCTTCCACGTGTGCAATTCACGGAGAAAAATATCCCGTATTTTGTGGTTTTTGACTTATAAAAAAAATAATAATATCAATGATTGTTTGGCTCAGAAATGAATAAAAATAATGACATGTCATGTCAAGTTTGGTATAAAAAAAACATAACATTAATGAATTTGAGTCAACATGCCTTTTATTTTTTAGAAAATATTTGATTTTGAGAGTTTTGGACAGGAAATACTTTATTTAAAAGAAAATTATAAAATTAGTTTAAAAATTAAATTAATATCGTTGTTATAATCAGTTATATTGGACTTGTAATAATTATAAAATGAGAAAAAAAAAATGAAATAAAGAAATAAAAAAAAAGATAAAGACAAATAAAAGATTCAAATATAGTTGTTAATGACGTCGTCAAGAATAATGATATTTATTAAATATATTAATTTGGATATTAATTTGGATATTAATTTTATCAAAAAACTAAATTTATTAATTTTTTTTCATAAATATTATTTCATCTAAAACTCGATTTTTGAAGAGTTTGTCTTGAATACACTTTTGAAAAAAATAAGCAAAATAATGTGCGTCTAAAATATTTCCCAAGTAGGTCTTAATCTGCGTGATAAGACGCGTGGATGATTTATGCGGAAGCGCGGCAGCGACAACGCGACGGCGTTTGGATTTTCGTTAATTGCGTAGTACGTCGAGACGGCGGTATTTGGTAATTCAAGTGCCGTCTTTACTCGCCGTTTTTGGTGGGGCGGCGGCGTAATCGTAGGCCTCTTGAAAGGTGGAGGTGGGGGGTTCGGATCTCTACATTACACGATTCTAAGAAATTTGTGGCTTAAGGTGATGCGCGGCGATCATTGATTACTCGGCTCTCTCCTCCCGGTAAACTGGCTGATGGTGGCCGGAAAAAATGGAATACAAGTGGCGTTCATAGGAAACCCCGGCCTTAATACGTGTCTGTGAGGGGGAAACTCTCAGAAACTTCTGGTGCGCATCACATTTCAACCATGAGCCTGGATTCGTCAGATCTTCATCCTGGATTCTTCTCTCTACAGCAATTCAGTTATAACGATTGATTTTTTCTCCCTTTTTCTTGATTTCTTTGTTTTTTTGAAGTTATGTTCTTTGTTTTCCGTTGCTTTCGTAATATTAATTACGTATCGATTTTGTTTTTGTTAAATAAATCTGTGTTTACATTTGAATCTGTCTACGCTCTTTCTGCAAATGAGAATGTTTAAGCGTGATTATGCATTTTTAAATGGAAATAATAATTTGAAAAAAGATTTTTAAAACACTTTCAAGATTAGATACAAAACATGATTTTCTGTTTCATTCTTATTTCCCTAATTTGAAGATAGAAAATAATTGTTCCTTTTTCTTGCATATCAGCCATAACATCTTTTCTTCTATTTGTGAGATTAGATTGCAAATGCAGTGAACAATGGGAAACTTGTTCCAGAGAATGTCATATTTGGATTGTTGTCGGAAAGGCTGGAAGCCGGATATTACAGAGGCGAGTGCGGGTTCATTCTTAATGGAATCCCTCGATCAGTGCGCCAAGCGGTAGGTTCCTGAAACAACCGCATAGAATTCTGGAAAAATTTTCCACTTAGATCATTAAATGAATGTAGGTTCTGATTTCCTTCGTTAAAAGGCCGAGAAAGTGGCATATTTCCCCATTGTAATGAATGTTGTTGCACGAGCAACTATGATTCTGCAACGCTGGACATGCCAACCAGTCCTGTTAAAGCAAAATCTGCCACTCCTAGCAAGGGGATAATCCGAGTCTATTTGGAGCAGAGTAATTCCAACATCTTCACTTGGCACACAGACCTGTTTATAGACTGAATATCAATGTGAATTTTCTGCTCTGCATTTGCATCAAGCTCTTTCTTTTTTTTTTTTTCTTTTTGTGCTCTGCTGTTTGATCCATTCACATCTTTATGCATCGAAATATTATGTGACTCCTGTTATTTGAGACAACATCTGAAATCTGAAGTCATTTGATTTAAAGATAAAAATTATTTTATACGTTTTCAAAACTTATTTCCACTTATTTGCCTCAAAATTTTTCGGAACCAAATATAACCCAAATGCTAGGATATCATATAATGAACTGATTATCTAGGTAGGATTATATTTCAAAAGAAAAAAGTGAGATAATTCAATAAAATTATATTCCTTCTCAGATCAAGCTACTAGAAGATTACTACAGCAAACAGAAGAAGCTTCTCAACTTTCAAGTAAGCAATGCACCCAGGAGAAACCTGGAAAGAGCTATTAGCTGCATTACATCTCAAGGCATGTAGATGCCAAACATTCTTCTGAAATTGACCGATGGATTCACTTTAGGTGTTGATCTTTGGACTGCATATACTTTTCATTTGGGTTTTGACATTCTGGCTAACATACAAGTCTTGTTAATTTCAGGATTAGCCGAAGGTTCTGTACAAAAATATTTCAATTTTCAACAATATTGGGAGATTTCCAGTTTCTCTAAAAAAGCATAGAAGATGGTAGTTTGTAAATACACTTTGGCCATTAAATGCAGATGAAGCCAGGTTTTAAGCTTGAATCCTTACAGTATTTTCCATTCTGTGTGACTTATGTATATTCTATTATGAGGAAGCATTTAGTTTGTGAATGTGCTTTGAAGCTGGCTTTGTGAACCCTTCAAATGAAAGAATAATAAATAGCATGTGTGCAAAAGGCATAGCTTTGAATGTATTAAGAAAGAGCGCGAGAACAAATGCCCTTAATTTCATTTTATTCAAATGCCTTAGAATGGTTGGTAAAAAATTGTATTCAGCATTATTAAAACTTCCCAAGGGTAATTTGTGTATCTCTCATACCACTCTCCTCCCACCCCCACAACTAAAAACATTGAAAAAAAATATAAGTAAAAATCTGAAATGCTATTCATTTATCCCTAAAATCAAGACTTAACTTGGCAGCTGTGACTTCTCCTCCTCTTCCTGAATCCTTGAACTCTCAATCATCGGCTTTTTTCTCTTTCTGGGTGTGGTTGAGTCTGCAGATAAGAACAACCGGTTCTGTATCAAATCCAGTAAACGCGATTGCAAGTGCTTGTTCATCTCCATGACATGTTTTGTCATTCTTGCGACTACATCAGTTACTCTATCTTCGTCTCTAGTTTGCATTTGTATCGCTCTGGTGTACATTCTTCTTTGCCAAATTCATATCACGGTTGTTTAACACCAGGAACCTCTGGCAGGCGCCTTGTCGGTTCCATTAAGAATAGACCTTTTCATACTCTGTAATATCCAGAAACTTCGGCCTTTAGACAACAATCAAATATGACATTCTGCGGAACAAGTTTCCCATTGTTCAGCATTTGCAATCAATCTCACAAATGAAGAAAAGATGTTATGGCTGATATGCAGAAAAAGGAACAATTATTTTCTATCTTCAGATTAGGGAAATAAATGAGCTGAAAAAATCATGTTTTATATCTGTCTTGAAAGTATTTTAAAAAATCTTTTTCAAATGACTTCCATTGAAAAAATGCATAATGCTAAAAACATTCTCATTTACAGAAAAATGGCTGTGTGCTATCGACCAAAAAATACCAGAGATGATGAGCGAGAAAAACAAAATCGAGCACGAAAAGTAGCTATTGCGAAAGCAGCAAACTTAAAGAGCATAACTTCAAAAAACAAAGAAAATCAAGAAAAGAGGAGAAAAATCCATCAGAAGTATAACACCATTTATTTATAGAAGAAGAAGAGCGAAGGATGAGATGTGACGAAGCAGCGATAATGTGAGGCACTATGAAAGTTCGGAGCTGCGTCGAGGAATTCTATGTGTTGGGCCACCGATCGTACGTCGCGGTGTGAAATTTGGAGAGAAACTGGCGGCTATCGGTGTCGTTCTTTGCATCATCGAAAAACCTGGGGTCTTAGAATGAATGGGTGGCGTCGGCGCCACCGACTCGATTTTCAGAGCGGCGACCTATGGCTGCGCGGCTACAAACGAAGATGGAAGCGAATGCCGTTACCGACGGCGTGATTAACGAGTGAATCTTGCGTGGTTGTCGTTGTCGAGCCTGCGTAAATCGGTGTGGCGTTTTGGTTCTTGGCGTTGGGCCTCCTTTAGGAAATATTTTTAAACAGCGACAATGATTTTGTTATTTCAAAAAAGTATGACTAAGCTCAAAACTAAATTTGAATATAAATTAAGGAAGTCAAGTTTCATTTAGAAACTTTGATTTTATTTATTTTTAACTAAAATCGTGATGTGGATGAATTTTGCCTTTAGGGCAAGTAAACTTGAAACCGCATCTGCGATGATATCATGTTTTATAAAATCGAGAAAAAGAAAATGTAGAAGAAAGAAACACGTGAACGTGAATTGGAAAGTAGTGAATGGATAACAGATTACGGGAGAGGCAGGCAGCATCTATGAATATGATATACACGTGTAAAATTTGATAATATGATATAAATTTAAAACGATTTTTATTGGTTTGAGTCGAGTATAATTATATTTGATCATATTTATGTTTAACATATTTAATAAATGTGTTATATTTATGTTGATATGTCTCACACGAATTTAATCTGAATTGATCAGTATAATTAATTAATTTAATATATTATTTATATTAAATATGAATTATTAATTATAATTCATATTATTTTAAATAATAAAATTAATAAATATATTAAGTGTTAAACATGAATGATTAATTATAATTTTTATTATTTTAAATAATCAAATTAAAAGGGGTTATATTCGTGTTCATTTGTCTAAACATGAATAATAAATGAGTTAGTTTGAGTTAAAAAATATTAAACATATTTATTATTCCTATCGAGTTTTGATTAACGAATATCGGCTGCTTGACCCGCGTCACATGGTAGGGTGTGACGCGTGTTGGGTTAGGTTAAGCGGTTCTGGGTTAAGCGGGTGACGGGTGAAAAGCGTATGGCCCGACGCGACCGTTGATAAGCGTCAATTGCGGGTTGACAGTTTATCACCCCGGCTCCGTTTAAGGTCTCACGGCGTTTTAATCGGCGGTTTGTCGTGTCGCGTTGAATTTTGATGGCTGGTCAGCGGCCAATTTGGTAAAGCGGCGAAACGATGTTAAACGGGTAAGCGGGTTGCTCGCGGGTTAGCGTATACCAGCGACGGCCGTTGTCGCGTGTGCTGGTTGGCCGTTTGGCGGCCGTTTAGGTCTCGCGAACCCGTTGTCGGTGATTGCCGTGTCGTGTTAATTTTGGCTTGATGCATCCCCATGAGCGCGAATTGACCGTATGAAAGTAACATCTGTGAAGAAAAACAAAAAATCAAAATGGTTTTCTTTTCTTTGTTTCTTTTTTTCTTTTTTGATCTGAAAAAATCAAAATGGTTTCCACTTACACACATTGGATTGCGTGGTGGTGGTGGGTCTACCTGCCGGTCGGCTGCACCCCCTCTCTATGAGAGCCTGAGGAGAGAGAGAGAGAGAGAGAGAGAGAGAGGCAAAATACAATTTGGTTACTCTACTGAGCTGAGCTGTAGGGATAATATCGTCATTCTGCCTACTTCATTCCGATTTGAGTTTGTTTACTCAGAGTCATTTTCAATTTGCCTGCATCTCTCACTCTCTCTCACTTTCCCATATCTATATATATACTACCTGATTCAGTCACTGATTACAAGTTACAACAATGGCCGATTCCGATTGCAAAACCCTTGTAGATGGCAACCTCCTTGCCGCTAAAGCTTTTGCGGCCGCGGGTCTCACGCACATGTTTGGCGTCGTTGGAATTCCGGTCACCTCTTTCGCCAATCGTGCTGTGTCTGTGGGAATCCGTTTTCTGGCCTTCCACAACGAGCAGTCGGCGGGCTATGCTGCCTCTGCATATGGATATCTTACCGGAAAGCCTGGCCTGCTTCTCACTGTCTCAGGCCCTGGCTGCGTCCACGGCCTCGCCGGCCTCTCCAACGCCGCCGTCAATGGTTGGCCTATGGTGCTGATTTCTGGTTCCTGCGATCAGGCTGACTTCGGTCGCGGCGACTTCCAGGAGCTTGATCAGGTGGAAGCCGTCAAGCCTTTCTCCAGGTTCTCTGCAAAAGCCACTGATATTTCCAAAATACCTAAGTGCGTTTTTGAAGTACTGGATCGAGCTCTTGCTGGTCGACCCGGTGGTTGTTACTTGGATCTTCCGACGGATGTCCTGCACCAAACTGTTTCTCAATCCGAGGCCGAGAGTCTATTGGCTGAGGTTGAGAAATCTAGGACAAAGCCACAATTTCCGCCCGTTGAGAATTCACTGATCGAGCAGGCAGTTTCTCTGCTCCGACACGCCGAAAGGCCCTTAATCGTGTTCGGAAAAGGGGCGGCGTTTGCTCGTGCTGAGAATTCGATCAAAAATCTGGTGGAGAGCACTGGAATTCCGTTTTTGCCGACTCCAATGGGGAAGGGATTGTTGCCCGATACACACGAACTCGCGGCAACGGCAGCGCGGTCGCTCGCTATTGGTAAATGCGATGTTGCGCTTGTAGTTGAATGCGCGACTGAACGCTGGTTGTTGCACTTTGGGGAGCCTCCTAAGTGGTCTAAGGATGTGAAGTTTATTCTGGTTGATGTCTGTGAGGAAGAAATTCAGTTGAGGAAACCGTGTTTGGGTCTGGTTGGGGATGCAAAACAGGTGTTGGATAAGATCAATTTGGAGATTAAGGACGACCCCTTTTGTTTGGGAAAGTCTCATCCATGGGTTGAGGCCATCTCAAAGAAGGCTAGGGATAATGTGTCGAGGATGGAGGCTCAGCTGGCGAAGGACGTTGTGCCTTTTAATTTTCTTACGCCCATGAGAATTATTAGAGATGCAATCCTGAAAGTGGGTAGCCCTGCTCCAGTATTGGTTTCAGAAGGGGGCAGAATCTGCATGGATGTTGGGAGGTCGGTGTTGATTCAGACGGAGCCAAGGACAAGGTTGGATGCAGGGACTTGGGGGACAATGGGGGTTGGTTTAGGTTACTGCATTGCTGCTGCTGTGGCATCACCTGGTCGTCTTGTGGTTGCAGTTGAAGGTGACTCTGGATTTGGGTTTAGTGCCATGGAAGTTGAGGTATGATAACTTTGTGAAATGCTTCTCTAATTTATTTAGATGTGTTAATAACTGCACAGCAATGTAGGACTCTTACCATATTTTGTTGCAATTATTCTCATTGTGTAAAGCTCAAATTGGCAATTCTGCTGTTGAGGGATTCTTATTGCTAAGAGTTTCTTGTTGAAACACCAGTCTCATTTCATCAGGGAAATTTGCTTCTTTAGTCTAGGACTCTAGTGAGTCGTTCCTACTGTTTCCCCTGATTTTGAGGCTGTATCTTTTCTCCATCTCAGGAAATTGGATTCTAGTGACAATAGATCTCTCAAAAGGAAAATATTTAATCCCTTCAAGCACCAAGTAAAACCCTTATAACTAGGGGAAGTGATAGGTACCCAATCGGAGAGCCTAACCCAAAAGACCGGCTTGATAGGTGGGCCTCATAAGATTAGCCCAGGACGTGCAACGGACGCGTCAGCTCTGGGTGGGTTCACACTGGTTAGCAGCCTCCGGACCCACATTTGGTGCCGACACCCTCTCCCTCACATGACTCTCAATGAAAATCTGCGTGATAGGGCCTTTGCCCAATCGGGGATAACCCAAGGCCCGATTTGATAGGTGGGAACCTCTTAAGCTGAAGTAAGACTCCACACTCTTGTGTGGAATTGATGTGGGATTGTATCATTCCATACCCTTGAGAAACCTGACGTCCGCGGACGATATTCACTCTGGGTGGCTCACACTCTAGATCGCATTAATTCCGGACCCACCTTTGGGACCTTAGGGTAGCCCTCTTCAAGTAGCCTTTCCCAAGTGGCCCTCTCTTCTTGAAGCAGGCTCTGATGAAACTATTGATAGGGCCTCAATCCCGATGGAGGCAGCCTTAAGGCAGGTTTGATAGATGAGAGAATCTCTTAAGTTTAAGTACCACTCCACACTCTTGTGTGGAACTAATGTGAGATTGTTTCAGGAAGCCAACTTTGACCCTAGATTGTTGCTTAAGGGTCCAAATGATATGAATAGGACAACAACTGATATTTTTGTTTATCGTTTCTGCAAATTGATCAATGTGAAGAATTCTGTATCTTGGCTTTTGATCTCTTAGGTTTGCTTGTTCCTAAATCAATTGGTTCAAACGTTTAGTATAGTAGATTTATATTTTTGACGAACTAATGGTTGTGAAATTGTCATAACTTGCATCTTTGTACTCACAATTTTTTTCTCATGCAAAAAAAGTGGTTTCTATTCTTTCCTTTTATCATTTTCCTTCTTAATAAGTGTATAATCTTGTCTATTATCTTTTATAGTTAACAACATTTAAAGCAGTACATCACCACAAGACCGCCAAATTCATTCTTAGTAGCATGTAACATATCAAATTCAACTAGCAACTTCAGCACCTTCTTTTAACATACATATTTTACTGAGAAAAAAAAACATATCCAATTCAACTAGTCACCTAGATAGCTGTGCCAAATAGATCCAAGGTAAAACAAGTGGCATGAAACTTAAAATCTTGTCTTGATCCTATCCTAAAGCACATAGGCCACAATAGAAAAATTTCTATCTTTATTATTAAGTTATTGCCAGCCTATCAAAAAAATTATTAAGTTGTGCCATATGTATCTACAAAGAGAGGACACTCATAAACAGGTAAAGTACTGAATGAACATGCATCAACATATGATTATTTTGCTTTGATGAAAGAGAAAAACAAAATGACTTTTAGGAGTAACATATATAGAAAGGGAGGAGTGAATGCAGTATTTAATGTGATTATATATATATTCTTTATTAGTAGTTTCTTCTTTCTAGTGACTAGTTATGCAGTTATTAGTAGAAAGTTACATTTATTTATCATTATGGAAATGTATTATGTTTCAATGTCATGTTTTTGCTGAAAATTTACCCAGCCCTCCTCTTCTGCATCTCTAGATAGGTCTCTGCATCATTTCATATGATCATGAAGAGTAAGCTTGAGGGCATTGGCATGCCTTTCTCATGTTCCACCTAGATCTATCCTTTTCCCAAATCAAGCAGCTCAAGCAAGAGTGACAAGGCCACATGCAGCTCCATCATCCTAATAAGTGGATTTTTGGCAAATTCCTTTTGTCACCCATGCTGTTGTTACATAATAAGGTTCAAGCCCATAATTTCTTTTGGACAAGTAGAGCAGATTTCATATAAACAGAAAGAGGCCCCCAAACTCAGGGGATTACAGAAAACAAACCAGCCCTCACAAAAACAACCAAAGCTGTCCTGTGCCCCACCCAGCAGAAATGACCAGAGAAAAACTGACCAACATATTTAATCATCTTGAACCCAATCAATCTATAAGTCTCCTAATGAAGGGCAGCCTCTTTGATGTGAGGGTTTGGTTTGGACAAGAGTAATGCTTGAGAACTTTTTTAGCTTTTGGATGGACTAGTCCACATCATCAAAGACAATCCTATTCCTTACTTTCTAAATTGGCAAGGGGCATAAGATTTTTGTTAGCCACACTTCCTTCCTTTTCATCCTAGGGGACCCCTTCCCAAATTTCCTCCAAGGTTGTCTAGTTAGGCAGGAAAAACCCGAACCAATCCAAAAGATGGAAAGAGCAACTCCCACAATACCCTCGTCTTGACAAACTGGATAGATATGATCTATGGATTCTTCATTTGCTTAGCGCAAGAACACTGTTTGCAAGGTTTTCCCTCTTCTTTGAAGCTGGTCATGTGTTAACACTTAACACCTTTTCCCAAGCTGCCTCCCATGCAAAAAAACAAACTCTAGGCTGTACTTTGGAGTTCCAGATGAGTTTTGCTGGGAATGAGAGAGATTAGTCTGGTTCCAACATTCTAAAGGGAGACTTGATAGAGAACATCCCATTTTTTTCTTTCACCAAATCACCCTATCCTCTAAACCCACTTTTTCTATTACGGCTTGGAAACCCAGAGACAAAAATCATCCGCTCTTCCCAATTCAAATCATTGAAGGGTCTTGAGATGAGTGGGTTCCAACATCCCCCAATTCTCACCTGGGCTTCAAACATATGAAACTAAGGCATCTTTAGAGGTGGCAATAGAAAAAAGGATAGGGTACTCAACACACAAGGGCGTAGGCCCACACGACTAGTCTTTCCAAAAAAGCATCCCCTCCCATTTCCCACTACTATAGAAATATTGCTAGCAACAACATGCCAATTTTTTTTGAAAGATAAGGCTGACGATTGTATGGAAGCAAAAGAGCTTGGACACCCCCCAGTGCATACGGGAAGTATCTGGGGGGTGCTAAGACTATAAAATAGGGAGGGCCAAAGCAAAACCTACCACCCCAAAAACTTTGTCCCTTAAGAATACACAAAAATTCTAGCCAATGAACACTCCCACATTAAGGATTAGCACCTTTGAAGATATCAAACCTTGACAGGATAGAAACATTTCTATTTAGGAAAAGCTGCATCCTCAAAAACAACTCTATTTCTCTTTTCCAAATATTGATTAAAGCTAGTGTGTTTGCCGTCCTCGGATTTTGGCTTTCTTCCTGATTGGAAAGCAAGACCATCCTGAAAACACCTCTTTTATCAAATAGGGGCAAACCCACTGAAATTAGGATAGACAACAGGAACACCTCATTCCCCCGAACAGACGTGAATCAAGAAGAGCGATCAAATCTTCCTCAACTCTCTTACACAAGGGCATATTCTTGGCGTTGATAGCCCCCTTCTTTTAATTGTCCATAGTTAAGACTTTGTCACAGGCTTCTAAGCTAAAAAACACACTTTTGGAGGTACGTAACCATTCTAAAGCATTTTCAACGAGATTGACTTTAGGTTCCCTCAAACAGCAGAGATTGGCTTTATTGAGAAGAATTCATTTTATTCCCCTTACAAGCGGTTGTCTCTATCCAGTGATTAATTTTTCATTGATTAGATTTAAATTTTGAGCTTAAGATTTCATTTCCCAATCATTGAAAGATCTCATAAATCTTGGATTCCAAGTCCCTTCCCCTCTTGTGGTGTCCCAAACCTTCGCCACCATTGCCCTTTTCAATCCAACCGAAGCATACAGGGAGGGGAACATCACTCTCAGGGGTCTTTACCCACACCACGAGTCATCGAATTGCTTTCTGCTACCATCCCCATTGACCCAACTAAATAAGCGATCCTACATTTCAATTTTCTGGCTGCATTGCTGATATCCTTCCAAAGGCCCACTCCGAAACTACCCCTTTGTTCTTTTGTGAACCATCCTCCTTCTTCACTTTGATATTTTAGGGTAATGACCTTTTTCCACATAGGGTTGTGTGATTGCAAACCTCACGTGATTTGTCATAGCAAGGCCTTGTCGACGTAGCTAAGCTTCGAATGCCCAGTCTACCTTTCTCCTTACTAAGGCACACAGAATCCCAACTCACCAAGTGGATTGACTAGGAATCTGTCCAATCTGGCCATCCTCTGATTATTTGGGCCCCCTCTCCACGTAAAGGACCCCCCATTGATGAGGTACATCCTTTAGTTCCAACTCATCTATGATATGGGAAAATCTTCTCATGGAACTTGAGGTTCTACCTTCTCTATTCCTCTCGTCCGGGAATCGAATTACATTGAAATCTCCTCCAATGCACCAAGGTTCCCCCCACAGTCCTCTAATTGCACCCAACTCTTCCCACAATAATTCCCTATTTTTCGATTTAGAGGTGGGGCCATAAACTATGAAAAAATCCGTAATCGTCCTCAATATTCTGAAATTTTCTAGATAATGAGTAACTACTCTCCTCGACCTCAATCAATTGAAGAACTCTGGAATCCCACAAGATTAAAATTCCACTCGAGGCTCCCTCTGCATTAGAAGCAACCCACTCCACAAATATGCCCACAACTAGACTTCTTATAATCCCATGTGTAACTTCTTTAAGTTTGGTCTCCTGAAAGTAGACTAAGGTTGCGTTTGTTTTTTGACTTAATCTTTGGCTGAATAGCTTCGGCATTAAGTACATTTAATTTTACTAAAATTTTAAAGCTGACTTATTCTTTAGTTTTTTAAAAGTTCGAATGAAAAAGTGAAAATATTTGGCTTTTTACATTGAGAAAAAATCGTCTACTGCAAAAAAATAAAGAAAAGCTCGATCATTGTCGATAAAGAGAAATTTGTGATATCACAGCTGCAGGGATGATGACGAGAGGAGTTTGGGACGGGCGGTCCCAATCCAGGCAGGCCCCGTTATTTTTGGTCCCGGCTGTCTCATTTAAAAAATTAAACAGGGCGGGGCGGAGATGAGAAAATGCAAACTACCAGATTTACATTTTATTTTTGTTTTATTTTTTTAAATTTTAATTTTTTATATTTGCTTTTATTTTTATTATCTTAAAATTAATATTTTCATAAAAATAAGAAATATTATAGTACATAGTATTTATTAAAATAAAAAGAACTATAATAATAATTATTATTTATATTAAAAGTATAAAAATAAAATAATAAAAAATATTAAATATAATCGAGCGGGGCTTATTATTATTATTTGGATATATAGTTAAATGTCTTTGTTAAGTTGGTTTTTGTAAATCAAAAAAATCTAGATCCTTGAGTCATTTGGTAACTTATCACCCAAATCGAAAAAATTTCCAGTTTGTCTCGAATTGACGAAACTTTTTTGGGTCGCTAGATTCATGAGGCAATTTACTTGTGTGATCTAGTTTAAATTGTCGAATCTAGAAATTTCTAAAGCTTGCTGAGCACTTTATAATGATTTATTATTTTTATTAACATTTTTAGATTTTGAAAATTTCAAATTTTCTCGGGTTTCTTGTGATAACAGCCACGAATAAGTATTGGATTTGAAAGAAATAATTCAAATTTCATTAAAACCCGATTAAAATTAAATTAAACATGTGTCATTAAGAGCGGCGGGACGAGAACCTAAAATAATATGTTTCGTTGTCATCCTTACTCACTACCTAATGTTATAAAAACAAGCAAACATCTTAATCTTGTGTCTTGTCGATGTCAGGCTCAAAAAAAAAGAAAGTCGCTATTCGATTATTAAGTGAAAAAAACAAAAACATAGCACAAGTCAACCTTACGCCTTCGGATCGCTTTTCATCAACTTCCTTTTCTCCGCATTATTAGCCCCCCTAACATTCCAAGAAAGAATTTTAATTTTCATAAAAAACTAGCTTTTGAACCCCCATCCCCTTTCCCGACAACTTCCACTCTAGATCTCCCTTTCTCCTTTATCGTCCATCTTAATCTTTTCAGTTCTCTGTCAAACCTGGTCGAGCTCTGAACCCTTGTTCCTTTGTCCTTGTACCTTTTCTCGCTTACTTTGGTCATCAAGTCCACAATTTCCTCTTCGAAACCCTCCGTAGATAAACCCAGACACTTGCTGAATCTCATCAGGCAACTTTCCTCTCAAGAACCCTCCTCTTGTTCCCCTTCCGAAACTGCTTCTCTTTCCTCTGCTTTCCCCTACCACCACTGGTTCCCTTCCCTCCACTAATAGACCTTCACAACATGCCAATTTTTACTGATTGCTTTCCACACTAACCCCATAACCAGCCGTCACCTCCCTGGCCATCAAACTCCTTTTTGTTTATTAGACCCACATAATTGGGATGACCTTTTTGTTTTTAGTTTTCATGTTCCTTTTTGGTCTTATTTTTCAGTTGTGTTCCTCTTCTTAGTATAAATATACTTGAGATCTCATAGTAAGTTGTGACACTCTAATTTCATTGCCGTTGGATGTACTCGAAGTCATCCTAGCAATAAATTTTATAAATTTGAGGTGGAGGATCCATATGCATACTAAAATTCATTTCTTAATATTCATTATTAGTAACACAAAATAAGTGTGCATACATTTGATAGAGAATAAAACAACATTTTTACTCTGCGAATAATATAAATTTAAGTAAAAAGATGGTTTACCAGGTGCATTTTGTTTGATATCTTGTTCATCTCATAAAGGCCTTAAGGAACTCATCCAAATCATTCTATTGCTTGGAAAGATTATTATAACCTGTGTGTAGTTTGGTATGAAGAAAATTGCCTGTCACTATCTAGTCATTCTTGTCTCCCATTTCTATTCCGAAATGATTATTTCTGTGGATATTAACCACAAACATCCCAGAGATATATCCCTAGGGTAGTTACCTTGGCTGAAATTCGAGATCTGCTCCTAAAAACAAGCGAGCATGAATTTAGTTCCCGCTCCTAAGCTGGAGATTGATTCTCCTTGTCTTCTTGAGTCAGTTGGCCATAACCCCTTGGTTATCGTGTACCAGTTGCGTTTCAAATATCATGCTTGGTTTAAAAAGTGGAAAGAAATCAACGGGTTTCTGTTTGGGAACGGTAGTAGGGTAGCTTCTGGAGTCTTATGGTGTATGGGAGGAGGCCTTTTACTCTACTTTTCCTACACTGTTCAATCTGGCTGTCCATAAAGAGGCTTTGGTGAGGGATGTTTGGGACAAGAGTAAGGGAGGAGGAGGAGGTTGGTACCCCTGCTTCACTAGATCCTTTAATGATTGGGAAATGGTGGAGGTGGAGAACTTATTACATATTATTTAGCCTATGAAAGTTATTCTCAATCTGAAGGATAAGATGATTTGGAAGGAGAACAAAGTTGGCAACTACTCAGTAAAATTGATGTACGAGTTACTGAATCTCAATACTCTGGTATCTTTCCCTGTTCAATCTATTTGGAGTCCTTTGGTGCCGCTAATGGTGGGCTTTTTTGCTTTGGAGGCTTCTTAGGGCAAGGTATTGACTTTGGACCATCTCAAACAGAGGGGAAGACCTCTTGCCAATAGGTGCTTTCTTTGTGAGATTGAGGAGGATACTATTGAGCACCTCCTTGTGCACTGCCAGCAGGCTTGGTTGTTAAGGGAGTCTATTTTGGAGATTTTTGGCGTTAGCTGGGTTATACCCTTTTCTGTCCAGCAGGCCCTTCTTTCCTGTAAGATGCCCCCAGCTGGGGGAAGAAATCGAAAGTGTTGAGGAGTGGCTCCCCTTTGTCCACGTTTGGACAATTTGGCACTAGAGAATAATGTGCTTATGAGAATGTGGTTTTTTTCTGCACACAGGATAGAGAACTTTCATCTGCAATTTATTAACAGTAAGTCTAATATTTACTGGATTTTACAGTAGAAACAGGTCTTTACTGGATTTTTAAACTTGGATGGGGTGTAAATGATTTTTTGGGCAAGTGGGTTTTCTCTTTTTTGGCTGCCTTTTCTCTTTGGCCTCCCTTGCAGTATAATTTAGGAGGGCTTTGTTTTATTCTTTTTGTGATTAATATATCCTGTCTCTTTATTCATCAAAAATATATATTTTTTCGTAGTTCTCATTTTCTGAAAATAATTTTGATTTTCTAATATTTCTTTTCTTAAAATGCATTTGTTAACAAAAACTAGTGTATTTATGTTTTCCATTTTTTGAACTTAGTTTTCTAGAAAATGAAAATAGAATGATGCTGACTGGAAAGCAAACAAGATAACACAAAAACATAGAAAGCCTAAATTTTTGCTGTCCCTCCTATTTATTATTATTATTATTATTATTATTATTATTTTTTATTTTATTTTGTTTTTGATAGGTAGCCACAAGATAACACAAAAACATATTTATTATTATAATTTTTTAAAACATAAACATATTTATTAGCAAGTATAGACATAAACGGAGGTTTATGTAGGTCTGTGGTGATGCCCTTGAGATTTGGCTCAAGTAGTAAAGGGATGGGATGGGGTATGGGAGGTTTCGGGCTCGAATTTTTGTAAGAACAGAATACTATAACGTAATATGCAAAGTGAATAAATGTCAAATAAAAAAAAATATAGGTCAGTAGTGGTAATTTTGGATTTAAAAACATAAACAACCTCGTGGGTCATTGGAATATTTAACAATTTCATTTCTTTCTCTCTCTCTCTCTCTCTCTCTGCCGGAAGTTGAATCTGCAAAACACAGGTTTTGTCCACACTTTTTTTGAGTATTGAATTATTGTTCCCCTTTTTTCTTCCTGTAATTTTTATTTGTTTATTTTTTAATTGACTAGGGGAAAAGAAATCATGAATAGCTTCTATATAAACATTTAATTTCAGAATCAGTTGAGTAGAGTGATATCTTCTAGCATGCCAGTTAAGTTTTTGTGGTGTCCCTGGATTAGATTTTTCTTTGTGGGAGAAAAAGTGAAATCTGTACATAAAGGGTAGATATGTTACATAGAAGGTGCATATATGGTTCTTGATGTGTGCATGCTTTACTACTTAATTAATATTAATATTCACTAAAAACAATTAGAAGGATTTCTTTGGTCATTTTTTTTATGTCATTTCTTCTTTCATGAAATACATGAAATACATTTCAAAATGAATAATGCTTTCCTTTGGCTTTTGCTTAGTTCTTCTTAGTGTATTATCGCTTTACTGAAAGTTGCTAACACGGTGTATGGTATTCCAAAACCTTGGCAGACATTGGTGCGGTACCAGCTGCCTGTAGTTGTGATTGTTTTTAACAATGGTGGTGTATACGGTGGGGATCGGAGAAGCCCTGAAGAGATTACAGAGGCCTGCAAGATGATCCAGCACCCTTCAGTACTGTTCAGGTGCTTATCATGTTGTAATGGAAGCCTTTAGGTAAAGGGCTATCTCGTGGGGACACCTGACGAACTTAACTCTGCCCTCGCTGAATCCTTTTCTTCCAGGAAACCAGCTGTGATAAATGTTACGATCGATCCTTATGCTGGCGCAGAGAGTGGGAGGATGCAACACAAAAACTGAGGAGGCAGCCTTTTATTCTACTTTCGTCGGTAGTAGTTGGTGTTTGCAAGAGTGATGAAGATGAAGATGATGCTCTGTATTATTTTGTTGATTCCAGTATTGTTAGCTACAGATAGCATGTAATATACAATTATCATATCTTAGTTCTGTTTGAGCCAGTCAAAGAGGAGCCAAATAAAATCAAATAAATGTGGGTCTGAGACATCATAGTATTTGTTCTATCCTGTCGAAGATGCAGGAGCAGGTAGATATGTGATTGTAATGGATTCTATGTATTCCACTCTTCAATTATCTGTCTTTGTTGTGTTTTTAAAATTTGCATGTTACAGTTTGGTTTTAGATAGAGATAGGCATGTTGTTATTACAGGGTGGAGTTAGCTAGGATTTGGTTTCAGGGGTATGTTTAACTTGTATTAATTTGTGCAAGAATTAATAAATGAGAGCTTTAGCCTAATGGTAGATTGCTGACTTTTAGTGAAATCAAGGATGAAGATATCGGTTTTGATGGATATATCGGTACTTGAATATTTTTATATAAATATCGGTAATTAAAAATTATTCAAAATTAAGAATATATTTAAGTTATATATCAAAATTATTTTGAAAGCGTAGTGGATGATAATATCAATTAGATTTGATTTTTTTTTTTGACATTCTTTAACTCCATTTTGGCTTGGAAAATGCTAGGGGGTTTCAAACCCTGCCCAAAACTACGAGTTTTAACCTACTCATCAGCTAGGCGAAACATGCTTTATAATATATAATCAAGAAATTTTAATATATTATGCTTTTATTATTTATAGATATTTTTTTTAATAAATTTATGAATATTTTTAATCATTTATAATAACTAAATATAAATATACAAATATATAAAAATATTGTATTCTATTATCCGTTTTTTATTATAATTGCAAATTTAAAACTATTGAATAAAATATTTGTATAAATCATATAAAAATAATTTATTTCTTAATTAAATATATTTTAATAAAAATAATTTATTTTTTTTATATAGTAATATAAATATCGATATATCGACAAAATATCGTTGATAATTACAAAAAAATCCGAAATTTATGTCTTCGATATTTCTAACACTACTTTCAAGGGGCAATAGGCTTCTTTCTCGGGTTTGAGTCACGGCAAAGGATTTTTTTAATTTTATTTTTAAAATTTCAGACCTGTTTAATTTGGCAGTGTTCTTGAATTATTAATCTATATTTATTTATATCTTTTATATTTTTGTCTTTATAATTATCTATTATCTAATTCTTTTTTGATATACCTATAGTAAAGTTTTAATGATAATGGTTGACAACATCTTGTTTTTGCCATGCCCATTAAAACAGGTAAAGGGCATAGGGAGGGGGAAGGGTCCTAGGTTCAAAAACCGATTACTATCTTAAAACTAGATTATACTTAAAAAAAACAAAGAAAAAAAGAAAAAAAACCTTCTTTTGTTTTCATTTGGTAACTGTGCTTGTATTTGTATTGCACCAATTTGCAAAATTGCTGGGCAAGAAAGACACTCTCGATGCTCAACAGCTCAATCCAGCTTGAGGTTGTTTGAATCATATTAGCTTAATTATAAATAAAGTTTGGATTTTTATTGGATTTTCCTTTTTAATTTTTTTTTTCCAAAAGGAGTGGTTGTTCATTCCATTGATAATTAATGTCAAATTGATAATAAATATATGATTCACATATGTAAAAATAATTTTATGGGAACTGATTTTCTGCATTGAAGGAACCACCTTTGACCAGGGCAGAACAGAAAAAAGGCTAAAAGTTAAGTGTGCGAATAATAAATATAAAAATGTTTGAACTTTGAAGGGAGGTTTGTCAGACTTGGGCATGGGGATATCTGGGGGGAGGGAGGGTCACGTCACTTGTATTTTTATCAGAGCCAAACCCTTTTATTGAAGAGCTACAGTAAGTTCGAACTTATATAAGCTCGAGTTTTTGATCGTTATATCTGGATTTTTATCATTTTTTGGAATAGGATCCATAAAAAAGATGTCAAAATATTCCGATCTAATGACTGAAAAACTCGAGCTTTTTTTCAGCTAAACCCTTTTGGATAAAGGTTTGGTATACTAACACTGCATAAGAGTTAAAACAAGGCATGTTGCATATGGTCTGCGTATACACAACGGCATTAAAAAGAAACAGGAAGAAAATGCACCAACTTGTGTTTTTGTGGAGTCAAATTCTATGACCAATTGTTGATCACTAAATCACTAATACTCAGAGCCTTAATGCAATTTATTAATTAATATCTATCCCCCCAACAAACAGAAACAGAAACAGAAACAGAAACAGATGGATCTCAACTCTCAAGCGGTTGGTTATAAATTCATCTTCTCCAGTTGGGAGTTGAAGAGTTGAGAGTAAGGAGGTAGAGTTAAGCATAATAGATTAAAGGAAAAGAAAAGAAAGGTTGAATGGGTATTGAGAGTGGCAGAGAAGAGGAGAGATGGGGGAGGGTCAGGTTTGCGAGGGAGCTGAAGAAGGCTGGTTGGTTGGCTGCGCCAATGGTGGTAGCAACAGCGTCTCAGTACTTTTTGCAAGTGGTGTCTGTGGTCATGGTCGGACATCTGGGCCAGCTTTCTCTGGCTGCCGTCGCTATCGCCACTGCCCTCACCAATCTTACTGGCTTTAGCCTTCTTGTAACTCACTTTCTTCTCTTCAACCTTCTCAAACTGTTTCTCTTTTTTCTACGTCTTGCTTGGGTTTGATTGGATTGAAAGAAAATTTTGAGGAAATCAAACATAACAAATGTCATTTTCTTTAGTATTTATTTTCTTTCCAACAGAGCCTTAGGAGATTCCTCATGCTTGGAATCTCAAACTACTCATGAACAATTGACTTTTGCTGCTACCTATGCAATTAATTACAGTAACTAACAATTCATCATCATAAACAACAACAACAACAACAACAACCTGTCTTATGAAATTTTATTCATGGCAAGCAGTCAGGACTGGCTGGTGGACTGGAAACCTTGTGTGGGCAAGCTTATGGAGCGCAGCAATATCAAAAGCTTGGAATCTATACTTACAGTGCCACCATTTCTCTTGCTCTTGTTTGTCTCCCAATCTGTCTCCTGTGGATCTTCATGGACAAATTCCTCATTCTCATAGGCCAAGATCCTTTAATCTCACTTGAAGCTCGGAATTACTCAATTTGGCTCATCCCTGGCCTATATGGCAGCGCCATTCTTAAGCCATTGGTCCGGTACTTGCAGACACAGAGTTTGTTTCTCCCAATGCTCATAAGCTCCTTGATCATTCTGGCTTTACATATACCATTATGTTGGTGTCTTGTATTTAAGTTGGAGCTAGGAAACATGGGAGCAGCTATCGCCATCAGTATATCCAGTTGGTTGAATGTTGCATTACTGGGGCTGTATGTTAAGCACTCTTCGGCCTGTGAGAAAACCCGCATAACCTTCTCAAAAGATTCTCTCTATGTTATGGGAGAATTCTTCCGTTTTGCTGTCCCTGCTGCTGTAATGGTCTGGTAGTTTCTCCTTTCTTCCACATTGTCAGGACGAGTGGTTTGGTTTCTTCCTTTCTTCTCTCTTTCCATAATCATTTTGCTTCTTATATTCATGGTTGCAGCCTTAAATGGTGGTCATGTGAGCTGCTCACTTTGCTGTCAGCTTTACCAAATCCAAGCTGGAGTCTTCAATTCTTGCAATATGGTATGTATGGCTTTCCACCTATATATATGCACTTAAATTTCCTTGATTGATCAGGATTTTTAATGAAATGTCTCTCAAATGATCAGCCTTACTATCACTACATTACATTTCACCATACCCTACGCGCTAGGGGCCGTCGCAAGGTATGACCTGCGTTAGCCACCTCAAACATTAATTGTTCTTGTTCTTTAAGGCTATATTTGGCTCTCAGAGAAAGAAAACAAATACTAAGAAAAATGATTTTCTCATGTTTGTAGTACTCGGGTTTCAAATGAGCTAGGAGCAGGAAATCCAGGAGCAGCTCGAGTGGCGGTTTTAGCAGTAATGTTTCTAGCGATCATAGAGACTATTGCTACAAGCACAACCATCTTTTGCTGCCGCTATGTTTTGGGGTATGCCTACAGCAACGACAAGGAAGTTGTGGACTATATTGCAGTAATGACTCCTCTAATTTGTCTCTCCATTATCATGGACAGCGTACAAGGAGTTCTTTCTGGTTAGTGATCTCATCCCCTCCCTCCCTTGCACTTAATTTGTTAATTTTTCTTGATTTGCCTCTCACATATGATCACAAGTAAACCCAAAGTCAATGTCGAAGTGGAATTTCACGGGGCGAAATAATGATTTCTTTCTAAACCATGTGGTTTGGCTCGAGATCAACATGTCCCTTTGTCTTCAAAACTAGGGTACCCAGGACTACAATCACCATATATAATTTTAATTGAATCAACTTTATAGCCGGGGCCCACAATCTTATAATTATTCATATATAAATACTATGTTAGGGATTAAGGATCCAAATAATTTTTTTTTCCTTTTCTGGTGGGTCCAGGAGGCTAGGGAAGTGGGTGGCACATTGGCTCTTACATTAATCTTGGTGCATTTTATGCTGTGGGACTTCCAGTGGCTGTCATACTGGGCTTTGTTCTACATTTGAAAGCTAAGGGACTTTGGATTGGAATAGTGACTGGGTCTGTTGTACAATCAACTCTTCTTTCTATCATAACAGGTCTCATAAATTGGAAAAAACAGGTAGCTATATAGTGATCTAAAATTTATTATACTTTTGTTTTTGGACTTAATTCTGTCTGACTAACTGATGTTATATGTGGATATTGAAGGCAAACAAGGCCAGGGAGAGGAGTATTGAGGAGTCAGCTTCAGCTTCAGTAGTGGAGAATAGATCAGAGTTAAATGAGCCAATCAAAATTCCTGATGAAGTTGTGGCAAATTGAATTTCATTGGAATTTTCTTGCATTTTAAATTCTAAAATTTTGTTGTGGATAACAAGAATTAACTTTCCCACTAGTCGACATTGGATCCTTGAGTAAATCACCTTCAGAAGGAGTGAGCTTCAATGGTTGTTCCATGGGAAATTTAGCACATTGAGAGTTTGGAACGAGCTACTTCTACTTCTGGAAAGTATTTTACCACTTTTAGGTCCTTCATATTTTTGAAACATGTTGCAAGAAAAATGTTCACCTTTTTTTTTTATGGCCTTTTGGTCATTTCTTGTTATGATCATGTCATTATCAACATATGTAAGAATGAATGTAAATGAGTTTCCACAAACCTTTGATGAAGTTGTTGGCTCGTGATTGTTTGAATCCAAAGTTTTTGATGGCCAAGAAGAATTTATGAAACAATGATCAAGAAGCTTGTTTGAGCCCAAATGATCAAGAAGCTTGTTTGAGCCCATATAGAGAGAGAGACTTGTGAACTAACGACCCCCCCCCTGCCTAGGAAATTGCATTTATACTTCTTCTACAAGATCTCCATGTTAAAAATGGATTTGGTAAAAGCACAAACCACAAATAAAGCCGATGTTAAAACACAATGTAGAATATTGCCGTTTGCTGAGCAGGGACAATATAAATCATACCGCCAGGTGAAGGCTTACTTATCAGAAGTGCAGGGTGTCAAGTTACATTATTAAGATTAGTTGTTGTTACTTAAATATTAAATATCTTATTATTTTGTGTAAATGGTTAGCCGCCAAATCTTATCTGTCGTTCTTATTGAGGCGTGAGACCTATCAAACTAGTCTTGTTTACTTCACCAGATCAAATCTTGGAAACATTTCTATATGTGGAAGGCTATTGGATTAAAGTTTAGAGCTCTTGGCCTTTATATAAAGGGAAGAAGGAAGGGTTTTTTATAGGTGCAACCACCAAAGTGAGAAAGGAGAGAAAATGTTTTCTCTTAACATAGGAATTTCATCAGTTCAGAATCTTCTTGTAGTGAGTGGGCTGAAATTTGGAGGAGAGGTTCGCGGCTCATTGATCTTTGTCACGAGCGGCGAGGAGATCGAATTTTTGAGTTCCAGCGATCGTCTCGATCAAAATAATTACTTTGTTTTGGTGAGTTTTTTTACTTGCACAGTTTTTGATCATCAACTCCTATCGAGGTCATTTCGTGGTCTGATTGAGTTGTTTTTGGGGTTGGAGTTTGGAACAATAGCGTTTTTGTGTCTGGGAACAGTGATTCCGATTGGTGAGATCTCTCCATTTGTTTTCATGAAAATTTGTTGCGTGTAAAGATGGTGTCTTGAGATATGATTGATGTATGCCTCTAGTTTTATCTGAAATTATTATACGCATTAATTAATTATATTAGTGGAGGTGTTAAGTGATCTAAGGGTTCCGTGGTTTTTACTTCCCACATTGAGAATGTTTTCCATGCTAAAACCGTTGATGTTTGTTCATATACTTGTTGATTTGGGTAAATTGTCGTTGCCCATTTGATTGGTTCATATTAGTTAGGTCTGATTTTTATATTAAGATGTCACAAATCAGTGTTGTAACCCTGCCATGTGATGATTGAAACAAAATTGATAGTCAATGAATTTTTTGTCATGGTCATCTACCTAAATATTGAACCATCCACTAAGAAGAAATTGATTACATACATAATCACGGATTTACATACTCAAATACTCTCTCTTCAACAATATCATCCTCGTGAAAAATTCTCCAAGTGGCCTAAATCAAAGAGCACCACTCGTATGTTTAAAACTTTCTCCCGAAAATGATATATTTTCAATCCAAAAATTATCTTAACAAATTCCAATCAATGAATTATGTCTAATAGAGTTCAAAGAAAATCTTCAAGGACCTCTCCAATTCATATTTTCCAAACACAAAATTAAATCAACAAAACATAACAAATGAAATTCCAAAAATCTTCAAAAATATTCACCAACAAGAGATCTCTTCCAAAAATATTCTTCCAAATAAATACATTTCTTCCAAAATATTCGCCACATAATTTCTTCCAACATCTCCTATATATTTACCAACTTGTTTTTTTTGTTGTTGTTGAGATTTTAACAAATAAAGCCACAAAAAGCAAACTAACAAAAACCCTAATAGTGTTATTTTATGTTATATCTTTTACATATTTTTGAACTCTTTTATTTTAGAAAAAATTGCTTTTTGAATATTTTAAACTAATTGGAAATATTTAATAATATGTTTATATTAAATATTATTTATTATTTTTGAAAATAGATGAATTTATTGATTCGGGTTGGCAATGATTGATGAAACACATAAATCAAAGTGTTAAAAACAATTTAGGATAGATATAAACAAGTTATTTTATGTTATATCTTTCATAATTTTAACTCTTTTGTTTTAATTTATTTTGAATATTTTTAAAACACAATTGGAAATATTTAATAATATGTTTATAGTGTGTATTATTATTTTTTGAAAATAGATGAATTTATTGATTCAGGTTAGCAATACAGTCGATAGAAACATAAAATCAAAAGTGTTTGATAGTGCTTGAAATATTGCATTTCGGAAGCAGGCCGAGGAGGCAGACCTTAAAAGCGGTGACATCCTCCGTGGGGTCGGCAAGGCATTTGATGAGGTTCAGGTCCATGATAAAATCTGATTACTCTCGGGAGTGTGAGCCCAAGGCCAAAACTAAGCCCAGTGGGCCGGATCGGTGACGGGGATAATCCGTTGTCCACCAGTTGAGCCATAAGAAAGGAAAGCACTCCACCTTCATGATCTGATATATACCCATTGAGGGAAGAAGGATCTCCCACGATTTCGGCTCCCTAATTATCCTCTAATATTTAGTTAGCAATAAGGAAGAGAAAGATCTACTGATTGGGAAGATGTAGTATCAAATTACAACAGGAAAGTCAAAACAGTGATACCCGTGATAAATCTAGAGAGCAATTCCACCCGAAGAAGATCACGGTCTGTTGCATATGATTTAAGTTGCTCCGGCGCACTCGCCAAGAAAGAAACCAACTTGGAAGGCGCCAGGGAGAGCGTAGGCACACCGCCGGACCCTTTCAGAATGGGAGTTACGGAGTTATACATCGATCCGTAGTGATGCGACCAATGCAGCTCAGCTCGGCCCGATGCTCGATGGCACATGGTTGGCAGTCGTAGGAACTGATTGTTTCCTTTACAAATGGTGATGATCCTCGGTGGTGATGGGTATTATTTCGAAACATAGGTAAGATCCGCTAACCCCGGGATTAGACCAGCGGGACAGTTGTGATGACATTTGGGGCGCTCCGAAATAGCTGCTTGCAGCAGGATGGAGGCACTCTGTCTCGTCGATCGATACCTTGCTAAGGGAGTTCAGTGAACTCACGGAGCCAGTGTGGCGCCGGAGGCATAGCGTGCCCGTAGAAAATTTGGAATACCACTCCACGGGAGGGTAACAACACCTGGCGCCAGGGATTGACGGAGGAGAAGTAAGCGGACCGGGGCATAGTCATCACGGTACCCACGGAGGCCCAGTGCAATGAGAATGCACAGCGAGGGGATGACGGAGGTGAAGAGTCAACCCCCCATCAATAAGGGAAGGAGGAACGATCTTGGGAGCAGTGGTTTTAGGACATCCAACAAGAGCTCAGCCCACGTGAAAGAAGGTGTAGGAGTTAGAGCCTTGATACCATGGATACCCAATTAAATAAATGAAATCTGGGTTCCGACGAAGTGCTACCCTTCCTCCGACAGGGTTGAATGTAGTAGATGAGCCGGCGGACCAGAAGATACTGTAGATGCCTCAGCACCTGTAAGATCGAGATCGGAGCTACATGGATGCAAGACCTCGTGAGATCACGAGGCCTTTGTCATCACGTTTATGGGCTCGGCCTTGGCATGATTGACATGTCCATGGCCTGATCTCATCCAACTAAAGAACTTTCCATTGCTTCGTGCTTCATGAAGCTGGACATCTCTTTGAGCCATTCTACCACTTCTTACTTGAAACGGGACATCAGAAAACACGAGGTCCCTCGTCGAAGGATTCAACTTCGGAGTCATTAAGGTGAATCTGGGTTGAAGTTGTAAATAATGCTTTGCTATCTTGGGTTAGGAATATAGTCAAAGACCTATTGTTCTGCCATCTCGAAGACCCTCGGGCAAATGTGGCGAAAGTGTATGGCAGAAAATACATCAGCAGCGAGGAGGCACCATGTCTCTAAGCGAGAAGCTCTTCCATGCACGAATGGAGAGCGGGACGAGAAAAGCGGGATCGGCGAGCGAAAAGACCGAGAAAGATCTCCATGGAGGGCGGGAAGGCGGAAGATCGATCTATAAGGCAGGTGTGGGGACATGGTCCGCAATTTAGTGACCGCGTGCCCACCTGGCGGTTCACCCCCTTGATGGCTGGATATGCCGATCCCATCACGGTGTAGCATGAAGTTTTTAAGATGATCGTCTTAGATGAAGACGAACCCAGCTAAGGGCATACTTGAAATCTTTATGACCACCAGATCGTGGGCATCGGACGGATGTTTGCCATTCAATTAAAAACGTGCGAATTCTACAGTCGGCGTGGACATTTCCGCGTTAAACAATGCCAGATCAGACTGGCACCTTCTCTACATAAGTAGGCTATTGACTCGGCGGTAGCAACCCTTGGAGATCAATGTGATTTAGGTTGCGGAGGTGGGAATCGGTTCGACGGGAAATGACGCGCGGCAGTTAGGGAGACACTGGGGTACAAGCGTGTCAAGCTCCCTCGGTGGGACACCACATGGCGTAACCTTCGGTTGACGGAAGGCGCTAACATCCCACGTGATGATCCACTAAGTAATAATGAGTCGTGGCGTGGCCAGAACAGTTCACATGGTCACGTCCTTGCGGCGGGGGCTCGATTAGGCATCATCTTTGCATCGGCATTTGACAAAATGGAACAGAGGAGAAGTTGGAACATGGCGCGCAAAAGGGATTCTCGGGAGAGAAATCGCCACAGAATTGATCTGGTAGTACTCACTGCGGGGATGACCCCATACTAGACCACAACAATGATAAAATTCCTCATAATTGGAGGCCCCATTGACATACAACATATTCTTGGGCAAACCTTCTCTCAATGCCGTAGGGCCATCGCTGCTATCATATGGTTTTCAAATTCCTTACGGAGAATGGAGTAGGGGATGGATTCGAGAGACAGCCAGCCAGGATAGCCGAGGAGTCTTACTTAGGCGTGAATGGCAGACGGAGTTGACGGCGTCTCGTGGATGAGCTCGACATGAGAGGCAGCTGGGACACGACTCTTTCTGCCTCAAGTGGGACAATTTTAACGATGACCCATTTAGGGAGACACCTCATGGATCAGGCGGCTGAGATGTCAGACATCTCGTCCACTTCTTAAAGCAAAAGCGCTGGGTGTCTTTTTGGAAGCAAGTGGACATAGGGAATACGACCCAGCAGGTTACCACTTATAAGTTGAATGTCGTCTCAGCTAAACCTATCAGCAGGAAAGAAGAAGCTTCTGCTTCCCTTCAAGGCGGAAGGTGATCAGCGAAGAGGGTGACAAACTCATAAACAAGTATAGAAGTAGATTATCCCGATTGGTTGGCTAATGTGGTTTCTCGTCGAGAAGTAGAAACTGGAAAATGGCGCTCTGCATTGATTTCTGATGTTTCATTAACCGGGGCTGCAGAAAGACGGCTTTCCCTTGCCGAATCGACCTCGTAGTGGGCCCATGCCTGAGCTGACTACTCTGACATGTGGGGCCTTTCTCGGGCTATAATCGGATAGAATGGACCACTATTGACCAAGAAAAGACCTGCATTCCTTGATCGGCGGGAGCGTCTTGGCCTGGTGATGCCTTTTCAGGTTGAAGAGCGTTGAGACCTCTTAGGGTTGGTAGCAAAGGAATGTTCCAAAATAGATTAAATATATAGATTATGCATGGACAACATGTTGGTCAAATCGATGAGTCGAGCTCCGTGGACCACCTCATTGAATCATTCAGTCTGAAGGGTTCTCTTAAGATGAAGTTAAACCCGACGATCTGTACTGTGGCATGACGCCCTTAAGCACTAAAGAAGTTGACTTTGGTAGGAGAATAAATTATTTGAGTAAACCCCATTATCTAGATCCAGTGACAAATTATCGACCTTCTTCCCAGGATTACGAAAAGGCCTTCCTTTGGGGCGCTACTATGAAGCGTTAGCATTTTTAAACCTCACCAAACTCCCCACATTCTTGTAAGCCCTACGAGGAGAATTCACTTCGCTCTACTTAGTAGTTTCCAATTTCGACTAGTGTAAGCCTGAGTCGAGAAGCGGGATGGGAATCTGTGACGGGTGTTCACTGGTAGAGCTACGAGGAGACGGAGGAAGGTATCAGAAGATGGAAAAGCTAGTTCTAGCATTGAGAGGTGACTACAGGCCCAGAGGGCTTGACCATGTGACCCACACCATTGGGATTCGGCCAGACACCCGTAGAGCAAATATTGTAAGCAAATCTGGGAGGGTTGGTAAAATGGAGCCATAAATTTGAGTGGAGATTCGACATTAGGTACAAACCAAACAATGAATCCAAATGACAAGTTTTGGTAGATTTCATTATGGAATTCACCTGGCGAGAACCCTCAAACCACACAGCTCACGTCGGCCTCCCGAATCCGAAGGTTGTACGTAGATGGGGCCACCATCTTGCGGGGTTGATTCGACCTCCCTAGATGGGATCGGCGTGGAATATGCACTCAGTTCGGGTTCCGGACCTTATGTGGAAAGGCCCAGAATACAAAGTACATGTTCTTGGACTTAACCTCGCCCGCTCATGGAGGGATCAGCTGGGGTATGTAGTGATTCCAGGTTAATTGGTGACGAGATAGAGAGATTCCTACAGAAGCAAGGCGAAAGATGATCCACTCTATCTATCTAAAAGGTGCGGAGTTGCTGCAAAAAGTTAGATGCGAGTTCAAGTCAGCATGTCCCGAACGGAGGAATTTAAGAGCAAGCGCCCATGGCTAAGCCCATGGCGGCGTGAGAGAGACTTGGACAAGCGGATGCCGTCCGAGGCACCTCATGGAACCTTCAATAGACATCAATAGTGACGAGATCCTCCCAATAATGACAACGTCAAGCTGGATGGACCCCATATGGGACTATTTGTTGAACGGGACACTACCAAGCGATTCGAAGAAGGCATCTAAACTAAGAGCAAGGTCAGCTAAATTCGCTTTTTTGTGGGGAACCCTTTATAAACAAGGTTTCTGCCTCACGCCGTGCATAGGAAAGGAAGATGCCAGCTCATTACTTAGAGTGCCTGAGGCATGTGGCAACCATATTGGAGCTTGGGCCTTGGTAGGAAAAACCCTGAGGCAAGGATATTATTGGCCCACGATGCTCAAAGACGCCACGAAACTGGTCAGAAAATGAAAAATCTGTCAAGAGCATGCCAAGATCTCCACCATAGAGGCCACGACCTGATCATAGCTCTGGCACTTTTGGGTGGTGGATTAAGTATACTCGGGCCCTTGCCCATTGGAAGAGGTTAGTGCAAATTCGTCATTATCGGAGTGGACTACTTCACCAAATGGGCAAAGGTCGAGCCATTAGAAACAATCATCGAGCAAAAAGTACGTAACTCGCTTCGGCTGCTCCATAAGATGTCGGCTCGAATCCCAAAAAGCATCGTATCCGATAATGGAAAGCAATGATAACTCAAATTCAAAACTTTCAGGCCAAGCTCTAATCAAGAATTACTATCTGGTCCCCAAATTCATCCAGAGTCCAACCCGGATGTGTCAAGTCACTATATGACTCTCAAAGCAACATCAAGACAAAACTCGGAAACCTAAAGGAAAATGGGTGAACCATATCTCCCGAGGTACTACAGTGTATTAACTACACGCAAAGCCTCGTGAACTCCAAGAGAATCTTACCTCGCCTAGCATCGGGCACCGAGGCTGTGAACCTCGTCGGTCGGGGCTCAAATCACCTAGTGGTCGAAGTTCCCCAACCGAGTACGAGGATTCTCTCTACTTAAACCTTGATTTCCTGGAGGAGAAGCGAGAGAAGGCTTTGAAACGTGCAGAGGACTACCAACGGAAAACAACAAGATACTATGATCGAAAGGTCAGGCCCAATAGTTTTAAGCCTGGAGACCTAGTGCTAAAAACTCCCGGCCAAGAAGGGAAAGACCCTACCACGGAAACTAGACCTAACTGGAGGGACCCTAAGTATCATATCAATGATAATCCGACCACAACCATGAGCTTCAAACGTATGAGGGAAAAAGACCTCGGCGACTACTCCCGAATGCCGAGCACCTCAAATCCGGGCTTTTTTTTACCCATAAACCTCGATTGCATCTTATTAATAAAGAACAATCTCTACTTTCAAGGCTCAAATAACTTTTGTCGTTGTTTATTTTCTGCCGCCTACTCTCATATAAATTATAAAGAAAGAACCGGGGAGCCTTGGCTTATCATAACCAATGTGGCCTAAGGGCCTCGAGTTTACATGACATCGACAAGTAGATTTGCTTTCAAAGGATTGAACTTTTATTACTGCTATTCCAAAAATTACACAAGCAAACCGCTCCCTACATCTCGTAAAAATTATAACTCTAACTCAAAAAGAACCCACAAGGAAGAGAAAAGGAAAGCAGAAAAAAGAGAAAAGAGGGGAGGAGAGGTATAGCATAAGAAGCGGACCTTGAAGCCATTCAAGGCAAAAACCACAAGTAAGAGAAAGGGGAAGTAGAAAAAAAAAAAAAAAAAGAAAAAAAAGAGTGGAGGAGATGTATAACATAAGAAATGGGACTTGAAGCATTCAACACGCGTTTCTCCAAACGCAGGTGTTCGATCCAACTCCATCGAACGGATCGGACCAGGAACAACACAATTCCAGCAAATGGTAGGACTAGGGAACAACACAACTCAAACAAATGGCAGAACAACGAAATTGAACGATGGCCTATGACCACCAAATAGACTTCGCGTAGGGGCAATCAAATCCTAAAGCTCCATTAATATCCTGGACCGAAGGATCGGGCGGCTGCGTAGAAGGAAAACTGAGCGCAGATAACTTACACCCCCGAAGGAAGACGCTTATTTGTAAAGGAGCTCGAACACTTCGGGAAGTCGCTACGCTTTGTTCCGACCTCCATGTGATCGACATTAAAATTACGCGCACTTTCCCAAGGGAAGGAAGACTAAAGATCCGGAGCTGACTCGAAGGAGCCTCTGGGCCACCCAAAGGAGACGTGCACCAGATTCGAAGGAGCCACGAGCTCGGGGGGGTCAATAAGAGCCAAGAGCTCGGATATTAGAGAGCCACGTAGCTTAGTTCAACAAGAGCCAGGAGCTTGAGTATTAGAGAGCCATGTAGCTCAGAGTTCATCGAGAGCCACGTAGCTCAGTTCGACAAGAGCTAGGAGCTCGGGTATTAGAGAGCCACGTAGCTCAGAGTTCAATAAGAGCCTACAGCCTCGCTCAGAAGAGCCACGGCCGCTTCGCCCACTGTATCGTGGAGCCCTGATATTAGAGCCCGATCTCAGCCTCAATAAGAGCCCAAAAGAGCTACTTTGCTAAGAGCCCGCAGTCGGCTTCAGAAAAGAGCCACGTAGCTCGGGCCTCGACAAGAGCGAGTTTCCTGATAGAGAGCCTAGTATTCGCTTTATTAAGAGCCCAAGAGCTCACTGGCCAAGATCCCAAAGAGGCTCGCCCATAAAGCAGCCACGTAGCTCGCTGGGGACAAGAGCCGTGGAGCTCTGGATATTGTAGAGCCTAGTAGCCCGCCTTATCGAGAGTCCAAAGAGCCTGGCCTTCAAGAGCCTAGTAGCTTAGTTCGCAAAGAGTCGCTAGCTCGTAGGTCCGAAAGAGCCCGCAGCTCGGGCCTTAAAGAGCCTCCGTGAGCTCGGGCCTCAATAAGAGTCCAGAGCTCTTGATATGAAGAGTAGCGTGAGTCGGATCCAAAGGAGCCGTAGCTTCGCTCGGTAAGAGCCATGGCTTGGCTTCGAGAGCCTAAGAACTCTACGCCATCAAAGGGCCGCGTAGCCCCATTTGCAACAAGAATCATAGAATTCAGTTTATTCAGAAGCCATAAAGGGAACATAAAGGGAATGAGAAAGGAAAAAGATTCAGAAAGTGTGAATGCACGTATCAACGTTTCAATAAAGGTCAAAATCGTCATTACAAGGGCCAAAGACTGCTAGTACTGCGAAATGATGGCGCAAAAGCCTAAGTATCTAAGTCGGCTCACGTCAACCTCGGTCGCTGGGGAAGAAGAGCGTAGTCGTGGGGCAGTCAAGACACCCCAAGGTCATCCTCCTTCGATCCATCTCCCACCGCCCCCAGAACGGAAAATTGAAGCTCAAACCTAGAAGACCTAAGTCTTCAGACCGAAATGAGCCAATTCCGGAGGGCTCATAAGGTACATGCCTTCGGGTCCCGAAATTCTAAGAATCACCCCTCTTTCTGGCAACCAAGGCCCGTCGCTCTCGAAGACATCATGAAGCCCACGGCATTCTTCGTCAGCGCCCCACGATGCTCGCCCCGCTGACTCGAAGACCCGGCCAAGGTCATGGTCTCGAGACGTAAACACCCCTAGCCGCCTCAGAGTTCTCCTCGTCCGCCCGTCGCTTCAACCGACTACCCGCAGCTCACCCCTGGCCTCCTTTAGCTCCCCCCTGGTGATCTGCAGCTCCTCCCTGACCATCTGTAGCTTGCAGTCGGAAGCCCTCAGCTTATCTCGAGCCTTTTTTTCCTGTTCTTTAGCTCGCGATTTCTCCGTCGAGGTGGCGTTCAAGCCTGATGGCGCTTTACGACATCCCCAGCCAAAGGGCCGAACCTCGAGCCTCGCAAGTCGGCCGATGTTAAGGACGCAATCTCAGCTTTTATGCTCTTCCATCGCCCAATGCATCTCTCAAAGAAGCAAGCCCTCTTCTCGCCAAGTTTTCACGTAAGTACCACACATGTAAACTGTAAATAAAAATTAATGAATAGTTCAAACAACAAAGGAAATATAAGCAACAAAGACGCCCTCGAACATACGGCCACCCTCGAAGCGATAAGGCCAGAGCCTCCTCGACGGACATGGCATCCGCCTTCTTGAGATTGGAGTCCCGTAAGATGGACGATACGGCCCCAACGACGAGCTCGAGTCGCAAGCGCGAGTCCTCGTCCCCCCCGCCCAAAGTGATCCTTCCTTCATCCTCCAGATTGTAGAGGAAGCTTCGATGGCCAGGGACTTCGAACATAAATGAGCGTAACTTCCGTAGGAGGCTCCTGGCTCGCCCCCGGCGGATTCCTCTGACCCGCAGCCTCGATGCCCCTTGGCCATGGGAGGAGGCGTCGGCCTCCTCGCCGGACTCACCGGCAACCCCATTCATCGCGCCTGGGCCGCGAGAAGATGCGTTCCTAACCCAAGGTCTTACCCCGAATCGCAAGGTCGCTTCTCGTGGGAGCTTCGAAGCGCGATAACGCTTCTTCTTCTTCTTGCCACGACTCAACTCGAGTCAGTTCTCCCGAGTGGGTGTTTTCACCTACAGGCCCCTCACGAGAAGACTTCCATAACAGCGCGTAGAGGGCCTTCGAAGCAATGCAGAGGGGTTCACACACCGTAAGGCCCATGAATATGATCTAATCACTAAAGTACACCCACGGAGACACTCACAATCGCGCTTCACCTCCTTATCCCTAATCGAGGCCTAGGACAGACACCGAAGGCAACACAACCATAGCAGTTAAGAACGCCTCATAACCCGTAAAGTTAACCCCGAATTAGTACCTGACCCGAACTCACGTGATTCTCTGGGTATGGGCCCATACCGTCACGCTGCCGCATTTCCTGGCCGCAGAATTGTACTCCCAATTGTATCCCGATAAAGCAAATAACGCCTCTAAAGGTTTATGCTGGAGGACTAAGATTCAAAATGATTAGATTGGCACTGGACCGTTTGGAAATATACAAAAACCTTTGCGGCCTCTTTCACACTAAAGAAGTCCAACAGCAGAGCTATGCTAGGAACGCCAAGGCCCTTGTCCCTAAAAACGATCAGAAGGCCGACTAAAACACCAAGGAAATTGGGAGAAAGTCAGGACCTGGAAACCGAAGTGTCAGGAAGATCTTTCGTGGTGTGAGGGAGCCGAGACCATTCTCAAGGCCTGTATAGACCATCTCAACCCGGGACATATAAGAGGTGAGAAGATCGTGGCACCCGACTCAACGTTGAAAGAGGGGGCCCATACCGCAACGACCGCTTTGCAAGTGCCCGACCCGACTAGATCCACTCGTCAGATACCGCCTGTTTTAGCCCTCAATATTTGGAACCGCTTGTGGTACTGACTCACTCACCTTCCTCGCTCACAAAGTGGGACTACATCCGCCTGAGGGGCTCATCAATCCACTTCTGGCACACGGATCCCCGCTTCATCCACACTCGACCACCCTCGCCGGCCTTCCCTCTATGTGCGCACTAGAAGAACTAGTCGGGTCCATGAGAGCTATACGCATGATCGAGCAAGCATAAGAGGAACAAATGAAGGACCACTGGGGTGAATCTACCTGAATTCAGAACAAGAAAAGGTAACAGAAGTTAAGAAAGACGATCAAAATAGGAAGAAAAAACAAAAGAGATGGCCCTAAGCTTAGATAATCTATTAAAATCACCAAGAGCAAATTTCTCAGCGATGATTAGAGAAGATTCGAGAAAGAAAACCAAGACCACGAGAAAAAGGGCTCAAGAGCAAGGATACAGCCTGGGCAATGCATGGAGGTGCTTTTAAAAACTGAAACGCCGAACCCAAATGGATGCGAAAGTCGAAGAGAAGAAATCATTACCACGATACGATTGATGGCGGTAAGCCTAGATCAACAAACCCTGTTCGGCCACGTGGAATTCGATGCTCGATCCAAGAAACAACTCAGCCCTTACCCAAGCTCGTTTCGGCCAAGGGCCCGACAACTCGATAAGGCTCGAAACATCACCCCATAGGCCCAACAGCAGCCTAGGGAACGAACTTAAACTGGGCCAGCATCCGCGGAGGTCGGCTTAAGAGCCCCCACACGGGACTTTAGCCCATGATAACGTCCCGACATTTCAAGGTGTGAGCCCAGTGGTCAAACTAAGCCCAATGGACAGACGGATAATCCAATAGTCCACTAGTTGAACCGTAAGAAAGGAAAGCACTCCACCTTCATGATTCGACATTCACCCATTACAAAGGCGATCTCCCACGACATGAAATTTCCCATTTATCCTCATTCAATTAGCGATAAGGAAGATAAGATTCTCCACCCAATTGGGACGATGTCGTATCACCTTCTAACAAGGAAAGTCATCGTGATCACCCATGATACCACCGAGCAATTCCACTCAAAGAAATGGTGACGCAAATATAACACCATCAATAATTGAATTTTTCCTATTCAGTAAGAAAGAAACTAACTAGCATCGAGAGGTATCGGCCACACCCGCCGGACTCTTTAGCGCAGGCTGCGGTGTTATACACGATTTGTCCCACCGACGGCCAACGACCCAAGGAAGCTCCAAACTCGCATCGATAGAAAAAGCACCATCAGTGTTAAAAACAATTTAGAGGATAGATATAAACAAGTTATTTTATGTTATATCTTTCACATAATTTTTAACTCTTTTATTTTAACAAAAAATTATTTTTGAATATTTATAAAACACAATTGGAAATATTTAATAATATGTATATGTTAGTATTATTTATTATTATTTTGAAAATAGATGAATTTATTGATTCAGGTTAGCAATATAGTCGATAGAAACACATAATCAAAAGTGTTCAAAACAATTTAGAGGATAGATATAAACAAGTTATTTTATGTTATATCTTTCACAAAATTTTTTTAACTCTTTTATTTTAACAAAAAATTATTTTTGAATATTTTTAAAACACAATTGGAAATATTTAATAATATGTTTATATTAGTATTATTTATTATTTTTCGAAAATAGATGAATTTATTGATTTAGGTTAGCAATACAATCAATAGAAATACAAAATCAAAAGTTTTAAAAACAATTTAGAGGATGAGACACCATCCAGGTTAATAGAAAAATGTATTGGCTCAAGACCTGCATATTTGATAATAAAAAATACCTAGAATACATAATATCTCAGATATGTAGTATATTGATGAAAAAGATTGAGCATGATTACTCGTATCAAACTCATATGTAAACTGGTCGATTGGAAACTCGCGAGAAAGCTTAATCATTGACGATACAGTCCAATAATCGCAACAAGTTCTGCGATAAACACACCGCAATGGGACGACGATAAAAAAATACGAAGTTCTAAATCGATGATTAAGAAACCACTTTATTGAAAAAGAAAATCCCTAAGTAGGAAAGAATAATGGAAGGTGTGATTTCAGGCTATGAATAACAAAAAAAATCACTCATCTTGTCTAATGAATAAGTGCAAAAAGAAAATGGGCCCTTATTATTATAATTAGTACTATTATTTTTGTTATATCTTTCACATATATTTTTAAATTATTTTATTTTGACAAAAGTTTATTTTGAATATTTTTTTTTGTTTTACAAAACGGGTGACATAAAAAATTTGAAAAAGAAGAAATGATAAAACAAATAGATTGAGAACAAATTTATGATAAGTGTTCCATTATTTTAATTAGAATTATACTTTCCTATGAGTACAAGTTATATGTTCATTGAATGTGAGATATAATATATTATAGAATTGTACTTTATTGTATCGTGTCGTCAACTAATTATGAAAGAAATAATATGAATATATGCCTTATCTCAAACCCTAGCCTCATTTTATTTCAATTTTTTCTTTGTTAATTATTTTTTATAAGGAGTGATTTTTTTTTTTATTTTTATCATTTTTATCATGAAATCACCTCTCTATACATTTTTCCATAATTCCCCTTCTTAATAAAGTAATATTTTTTACAATTTTATCTAGGGTTTTTAATTTGCTGATTTAAGCCAGTTGGCTCTTGGGCGCGACGTGTAATAGTTTGCAGCCAAGCAGAACGCATTGTCGCCGCTCATTGTGAAGTGTGTGAATTGTCGTTGTTCTAGTATAGCGTGTGGTTGTTATCATCTTCGTGGCATGGCAAGATGATTGTGTTTGCCTCTAGCATTTACGTTTTGTTTTTTGCCAGCATACACGCTTATCTCGCATACGATTCAGACGACAGCGATGCTCGGCATGTGTTAAATCAAACTGAATTCGCTATCAATATTTTGTGAAAATTGTAGCCATAGATATTATTATAATCATAATAATAAAATAAAAATATAGGCTCAACTATTAAATATGTAGGCTTTGAATCGATTCATTATAATATTAACTTGTGAGTTATTTAATCTTTTATGATTTTTAGTAATTTTAATTTTATGTTTGTATCGATAAATTGCTAGTTTAATCAATAAAATTATTTTTAACTTCAAAAAAAATGCAAGATATAATATCTTATCTCATTGTTGGGCACATTGTGGCCAAGAAGAGTTCTTTGTAAAAACTAGACTCTTCGGGTCACCTCCCTCCTCTTGATAATTTTATTTTTATATTTTTTTTGAAAAACATTTTATATTATTTTTTAAATCTTATCTCATCCAATATCATATTCAATTGACTATCCATGAATAGTTGTTATTTTCAGATATTTTTACACATAAAGCCTCAAAAAGACAACTGAAAAAGTTCTAACACCCAAGATTAAACAATTATCACCAATCGAAATTATAAAATTTATATTTTTTAATACCATATTTTACTTTTATATAAAAAATATTTTAAATTAGGGCTTGTTTGGTTTAGTTGATTGTAGGTAAAAAGACTCATTTAAAAAAAAAAAAAAACAAATGTTACCTTAAGTGTGATTTATTTTTTTGAAAGAAATTTCAAGTGATTGATTTAGTTTATATATTTAGAATATTTTTTATAAAATATAGTAAATAATATCTATATTATTTTTACGGATGTTGTTACACAACACTATTAATGTAAAAAAAAAGTCATCATAATTTTATAAGGGTAATGATTTTTGTCATTTATTACAAGGGAGGAAAGAAAGTGGGTAATGAGAATTTATGTCATTTAACTTTTACACTTTCCAAGTTTACCTTTAAAAGCTTTCTATTTTGAAATCTTGCCTCGATTACCGACGCGTAAACTCGAGCATTTTCCTTATTTTTACTAACTCAAGAATCATTTGTTTCTTAATAAATGTGAGTGTTATTATAACCATATGATTGCAGATGAAATAGAAATAATATAATAATATAATAATATTTAATATTTCGACTAAAAATTTACATTAATATGTAATTTATTAAAATAATATTTATTTTAGATCATCAATCTAAAATATATATATATATATATATAGTATATATATATATATATAGCAGTATATATATATATATATATATATATATATATATATATGATAAAATAAAAATATTTTGTGGACGGGTTAATAGCGCCAGCCCAGAACACGAGCCCAAATGCTGTGCTTATGAAGGATTAAGAAGCGTGCCTAGTATTAGTAAGGCCGGGCCCTCGATGACATCCCCAAATATGTACCCAAAACAAGGGCCCAATTCATTCCTTCCAAAAGGCCTGGGCAGAATGAATCGTGCACCAGATAAAGGAAAAATACCTAATCTCCACCAATTAGGAAAACAAAATATTTCCTAATTATTGCCGATCAATTATCCCTTATTAATCGATTAACAATAAGGAAAGAAAATCTCTCACCAAATGGGAGGAATATCAGACACACAAACCAGTAAAGTCATCAATTATCCTTATTAATCTGGGCTTACGATAAGGAAAGAAGATCTCCCACCTGGGAGGAATATCGTATCATCCCTCCAATGCGAAAGATACTCATTTAGCGCTATCATCCAACTGTGAAAGCTTGTCATGATCATCCATTATAAATATCGCCAATTCCATCTATGAGCGCACGCCAGACTTACGCACGAAAATTCATTCCCTAAGAATGATCTCTTCCCTGAAAGAATCGACTTGCATCGGAGAGGCAACAGGCGAGCCCCCGCTAATCCTTTGCTCTCAGGTTTGCAAAGGAGTTCAACGTGACGGAGTCTGATTCCGCCCAAGAACCAAAGACGCCAAGCCCGCCTCCCGCTGAAAAGCATCGGGCCACACTGGTCCCGCTGGAAGACAATTCCTTTACAACAAAGCCGACCCCTCAGCTCCAAATGACCACGGTATCAACTCCTGAACACAAGCAAGAGCAAATACAATCCCTCCAAGGATGCAAGACTCACCAAGGGTGGACAACCGATCCCGACACTGCTAGAGATAGTACAGCCAACACGATCGCAGGTGGAAAGCCTCCGCATCACGAACCAATACTGTCAAAGAGTTGGAACAACTCACCAGACAAATACGACGCCCCCAAGAGACACGACAGGCTCGAAAAGACTAAAACCATGTTATCCAAGAAGAGCAACACCTTGACCCTCGTCGAGAAGCGGATAGAGAAGGGGAAACTAGCCACACCAGGAAGCATGATCCTTACCAACCCCTCGGAGAGGATCGCAATGAGGAGAGGTTGTGGGAGAAAAGGTTCAGGGACATCCAACAAGAAATCACCATTAACATGAAGGTAGCTGCAGCGTCGAGCCTACCTACGGACGCTATGGGCGCAACAAACCGACCCATTCACCGCCGGGTGCGTCACCCCTTCTGCGCAAAGTTCGGACGCCGCTAGACGAGACGCTCGACCGACAAAAGACCCCGATGTAATTCACCTCAACAAGTACAAAATCGATGGAACTACATGGATATCGGAGCCCAAGTACTTAGTTCTCAGAGCGCAACAAATTAACAAAGGCCAAGTGGTACCACTGGGGTTACGTAGCTCAGAGCCCAATAAATCCGCCTTGCGCAGCGGCATACTCGTGCCAAGCAGCCACGAGTCAATGTAGCTCGTGAGCCATGGGGAAGCTTCGTTTGTGAGCTTAACAACCAACAACAGCGCCAAGGCAACCACTGAGCCATGTAGCTCAGAGCCTGGGTGAGTTTAGTTCGTAGAGGAGCAACAACTCAAAAGCAAGAAACCACTCGAGCCATGTAAATCAGAGCCCGCAGGCCTCGGGCCATAGAGCGCACCCAAAAAGGCCAAGCAGCCCATAAGCCATTTAGCTCAGAGCCAGCTCAAAAGGCTGGTGCAGCTACGGAGCCACGTGAAATTCTCAGGAGCTGCCTTTAAAAAGCGCTGGGCGCAACCATGGAGCCACAGCCTTAGAATCCTAGTAGCTCGGGCTCTCAAGCAGAGTACAACAACTCAAAAGGCCAAGTAGCCACGAGCCATGTAGCTCAAAGAGCCCAAGAGGGGTTTAGTTTGTGTGAGCTAACATCAAAAAGGCTATGAAATTACCGAGCCATGTAACTCGTGAGTCGCAGAAATTTCGCCAGAGAGCATAAAAGCTCAAAGGCCAAGTGAGCCACGGCCATGTAGCTCAGAGCCTAGTAGCTCAATTTGCAGCTTAATGTCTTAAAAAGGCTAAGTAGCCACCTGAGCCATGTAGCCAGGAGCCTGCGAGCTTCGGGTCATAGAAATTAATCGCCAAAAGCGCCAAGTAGGCCACGAGCCATGTAGCTTGGGGAGCCCAGAATCAGCCATAGCTTAACAGCCAAAAGCCAAGTACCATGGAGCCTACGTGTGCATAGGAGCCCAAAGAGGCCCGTCACAGCTTAACTCGTCAAAAGGCCAAGTAGCCACGAGCCATGGGGGCCTCAGGAGCCACGGCGGGCCAGAGTTCAATACCAGTGCCAAGTAGCCACGGTAGCTCAGAGTCAGCCTACCAAGTGAGCATAACAACTTAAAAGGCTGCAGCCACGAGCCATGTAGCTCGCATCCCGCAGCTGGGGCCTCACGCAGCTTAACACCTCAAAAAGGCCAAGTAGCCACGGAGTCAAGGTAGCTCAGAGCCCAAGAGTTCGGGCCTCAGCTTAACAACTCAAAAAGGCTATAAAATGCATGGAGCCATGTAGCTCACGAACCCAAGAGCTCACTAGCAGCTCAACAAATTAAAAAGGCCAGCCACGTGAGCCATGTAGCATAGGAGCCTAAGAACTGGCCAGTAGAGTTTAAGGTATCAGAAGGCCTTTAGAGCCCGTGAGCCCGCAGTTTCGCCTCAGAGCGACACTGGGAAGGCCTCGGGCCAAGCCTCGTGAGCCCTCAGAGTTTCATTTTGCGTGAGCTTAACAAATTCAGTGGAGGCCCAAGGTCCGTGAGCCTAAGAATTCCGGGCCATGTGAGCTTAACAACTCCTCATGAAGGCCCGCCGCCTGTGGAGCCCTATAGCCCGCTTTTAAAGCTTAACAATTCAGAAGGCATTACGCCACGAGCCCTCTGTAGCTCGGGCCAAGCAGCTAATGTACCGGTGACAACCCGCTCAGAGCCTAGTAGCCTGCTTTTTCGAAGCCTAATCACAAAAAAGTATAATAGCTCTGGAGCCCGATAATTAGCCAGCTGCTCTGTACCAAATGTACTCAGAACCAAGCATCTCAATTTAAACAAACAATATTAATCAACAACCTCGGTATATCGCAAAGTCAATGTTAGAAGCAATACAACCTTTCGCTCTACGCCCGCTTAGCCAAAGGCCCTGGGCAACCGATGGTTTAAAATAACAGCGCCACAGCTCTAGAACACGAGCCCAAATGCAGCTTAGGCTGGATTAAGAAGGTGCCTAGTACTGCAAGTCGGGCCCTTGATGACATCCTCAAATATAGCCCAAAACAGCGGCCTAATTCACCCCTTCAAAAGGGCCGATAATGTAATCAAAAGAATTCAGAATAAGGAAAATACCCAATCTCCACTAATTAGAAAATATAATATTTCCTAATTATCGCCCATCATCCCTGCCACTCCAATAAGGGAAAGAAAATCTCTAACCCACCCGAGGAATACCGTATCATCATCCAACTAGAAAGTCATCAATTATCCCTTATTAATCTGGCCATCGATAAGTGAAAGAAAATCTCCCACCGGTGGGAGGAATATCGTATCATCCTCCAATAAGGAAAGATACTATCTCGCTGTCATCATCTAACTAGAAAGTTGCTCAGATCATCCATTATAAATATCGTGTCACCCCATCTGAAAGGTACGTTGCATTTACAAAGACAAAATTCATTCCCCTGTTAGCCGATCTTCTCTTCCCGAAGAACCCGACTTAGCATCTGAGATAGCAGAAATTCCTACCGATCCTTTTGTTTCTTGTTTTGCAGAGGAGTTCAACGTACGGTCACGGACTCGGCCAAGAATCCCGCACGCTGCCCAGCTCCAGCTGAAAAGATCATCAACTTGCATTAAGATTTTAACTAATAATTAAATTAACAAATTTTAATTACCATAATTAAGACTAAAATATCTCATAATATTTAATATTGTTTAAATTCAAATTTAAATAAAAATATCATGATAAAGGATTTGTAATAAAATCCTATGAAGATCATGTAAAATTTACATTTATAATTTAATGGGTAATTAGTCATTAGCTATTAAAATAATTAAAAAAATTATTTTCTAGATGGTTAGCTAAATAATTAAAAAATTATTTTCTAGATGGTTATCTAGGAGTCTTTACCAAGTTATTTATATGAATTGATTAGTGGTGCATCAGCTATCAACTTATAGATAGTAGCTTTTACTCATCGCATGTTTTTTTATTATTCTATGTATACATGCACTATTTTTATATATCTTTATCATATATATATATATATGTAAATTAACATTGGATTAGCAACTTCTAATTTACTGTTTTATCAAATAATAATTTATAATCAGCTACTGCACCAACTACAAATTATAACTCAATTCATGTTTTTTTTTTCATTTAAATATGCTAGTTTTTGTATGATTTTTTCTTACTCATTCTGGTTTATTTTATTTAATTGATTGAAATAAGATTTTATAAAAATTATGAAATAATAAATAATAAAAAAAAAGGAAAAAAAAAGGCCCAAATCACAAAAGGTTGGTCGTGAAGTTTGGATTTCGGAGAGAGAGTATTTGGGAGTCGCCCAGGCCGTTTACTTTATAAAGCACTAAATTATTTGTGTATACTGAATTTGGTAAATTTCTATTTTCTATCCACTTTCTTTCTCCAAACGAAAGAAAGGGTCATCAAATCAACTCCGGTTTCGCATAGTTATTAACTTCATTAGAGAGTTAATGTTGTGCACTTGATTCTTTCTCCAAAAAATTATTTTTCTGGCAATTAATTGTGTATACTGAATTTGGTAAATTTCTATCTACTTTCTTTTAATGAAAATTCTCCAAAATTTCCTAGGTCATGGTGGATGCAACTTCAACTTCAAGTCTTCTTAAATCAATGGCGGAACCAGGAATTGGCCCGAGCAAAGGCAACATTTGGGCATTTAGTTTGGGGGTATTCACCACCTAAAATGCTCTCTATAATAACATCTAAAATCTTCATGTATTATTGGATAGGGTCATAATCCTCACATTAAAACTTTTTTTCAAAGAAAGGAAGAGCAGTAAGCTTGAGTTTTGACAGTTAGATATGGATTTTTAGCACTTTTTGGAATAAGATCCATAAAAAAGATGTCAAAATATTTCGATCAAATGACTAAAAAGCTGAAACATATATAAACTTTAGTGTTTTTTTAGCCAAACCTTTCAAAGAACTTTAAAGGGACACATGCATTGAAGGGGGCACATGCCCCTAGGCACCCTATCTTAAATGATAGCAATCCTTATTTGTTGAGTTTTTGTTCATTGGGACACAGAAAAACAATATATTCAGTTTGTGGACAACTCAATTTTAGAATAATTAAGGAATAATTTTGTTAATTTGGAAAATGAAAGAAAAAAGTAAAATATTTAATTAAAATTACTACTTATATCCCTTAAATTGATCTCACTTTATTCTTAAACTTAAATTATTGTCTTCGCTTTATTTAGTATTTCCTTCTCAACGTAAAATAGTTAATGTAACGTTAGAAATGATGTGGAATGGATCAGCCAATGAGGGAGATGTAGAGGAATTTCTTAAAATTGTGGGTGGGTAGACTTTTCCGACTGCGTTCTATATAAAGTCTTCTTATTCGAGTAGATATATTGCCTGTTATTGTTATAACCGAAGGCTTCGAGAGGTCGGAAACAACAACTGGAGGAAGGAGCCGAAACCGGCATAAGGCAACTGGGAGCAGGTATCGGAATCGGCATAAGGCAACAAGAAGCAGGAACCGATGTCGGCAGATTGCTGGATGTGAGGACCTGTAACAAGAGAATTAGTTTGGAGAAACTAAAACAATTGAGGTGTGTGTGTATGTAGGAGATTTGTTTTAGGGATCTGATAGTTCTTTATAATTTGAAGTCACGAAATCTGGAGCAGAACTAACGTAAAGAAGAATCGAAGTTGCAGAGAAAAAAAGTGATTCAGAAGTAAATATAAAAAAGCCTTTTTCAACTTAGAACCCAATTGGTTTTTATAGGAAAAAAGTATGGTCGTTGACCATTAATAGGATTTACTCAAAACGTTTCTTGAATTAATAGGATTAAATGCAAATGGTCGTTGACCATTTAATGGCATTAATAGGATGCACTTATTTGAATTTTGAATTCAAATACAAAACGGTTTTGTATTTACTATTATTTAATTATTAAAATTTTTTAATTCAAAATCAAATTGATTTGTATTTACTGCAATTTTATGACTTATGAGCGGTTGTTATTTTGATTTAGGCTTACAAAAGCGAAACTAATTTGTTAGGGTTCATCCAGCGACCGGTTTAACGGCTGAAATCGGGCTTTCGGCCCATTTCTTGTGCAGTCGAGAGCTCCCCTCTTCTCAAATCATATACAATCCCATAATTGAGTTTTAGTATATAAACCCAATAAATACTCTTGTCCTTTTTCCATGTGGAATGGCGCTTTTGTTTGAAAAAATAGCTGTTGCGATCCCCACATTTTCAAAAGAAGGTTGTATTAAAATTTGTATTTACGACACTTTGTTTGAAATATGGAAGAAGGTGTTAATGCCTTATGTTTGGTGTTTAGTGAACTATGAACCAAACATAGATGAATAAGATTTAACTTACAGAGTATTGGTGAAGCTTATAGTTTCTATGAACTAGAGTACTTTTGATCGTAAATTAGGGACCTTACCATCAGCATTACACATCACGATTCTTGCTGTTCAACGCCGTTGTGCGCGATTAGGCTATGCGCGTGCCTAATTATTTCATAAGTGCTCTAGATATCTTGCCATACCACTTCATGGGAGCGGCCCCAATCCACACTTATATAGGTGATTTCATCAAGTACACATTGCATTTATGTGTACCACCCATGAGATATTAAATCATTAAAGTATTACTCATCTATTTCTCAAATTATGCATTCTAGCACAATAACAGCATATATGAAAAGGATAATTTGTTGGTGCTAGCATTGCAAGTAACTTGTTATTACCTATATGAGCAATTAACCATAGGATCTCCCGTCACAAAAGTTGAGTTCTATCCTTTGCTAATCTCTGATGGCAAGTCATTCCACTCGATGTTTCCAAAATTAAAATTTTCTTCTGAGGTTTTAGTCGAAGGATCGGTCGAATTCACTTCAGCTACCATAGTAAATGGAAATAATTCCATCTTTTAATTTGTTTCCACTGACCTTATGTCTTAGGCAGATATGTACGTTTTGAACTAGATCTTTGTGCTTTCACGTCTGATCATTACTTGCTGTGACAATCACAACGCGCAGAAGGTGTGGTACGACCCAAAGGAATTCATGATAGAAAGTTCCTTAGCCACTCAGCTTCCTTACCCGTAGATTCAGGAGCTATAAACTCTGACTCCATGGTAGAAGTAGTAATGAGAGTTTGTTTTGATGATTTCTAAGCAACAACACCACCTCCTAAAGTAAAGACATAACCGCTTGTGAATTTTATCTCATCTGAATCAGAGATCCAATTAGCATCGCTGTATCCTTCAACAGTGGGAGAAACCCTTTATCTGGATATCTGTGGTTATATGGTAGCTGTGGGTATTTCATTAGTCTATTCAATATTAAGAAACCATTATGTACGATCATTATTGAGATTATGTGTATATCTACTTAATCTACACTGCCTGTTTGTCAAAGGTCTAGAAAAGTTCATGTCAGTACATAAACTCCCAATGTCTGTCGTACTGAACGCACATAGGATCCTCTATTTTTCCATTGCGATAGATTGTTAGCATCATAAGGGGTACTCACGGGCATGTCATCGAGGAAATGCAGGCATAACGTATTTTACCAGCGTAATGTTCTTGTGATACCTTTATACTATCATCCGTCCTTGTGATTTTCACCAAATTACGCCAAACACCATATCTTCATGTCAAAGCGTAGGCTAGAAATCTCTTAGTACTATATGCCACACCAGATAAGTGCAAGATCATATATCATCTACATACAATGCAATGATTACACATTCTTTTTCTATACACTTTGTATATACACATTTATCCACTTCAACAGATAAAAACCCGTTTTTCAACAAAGCATTATCAAATTTCTCATGCCATTGTTTAAACGCTTGTTTTAAACCATATAGAGACTTGTTTAATTTGCAAACTTCATGTTCTTGTCTAGGTGTATAAAACCTTCAGGTTGTAACATGTATTCTTATAAGTCTCCATTTAAAGAGGATTTATTTTGTCATTTGATGGATAAAGTCTATGAATAGAAGCCAAAGAAATCAAAATAAGAATGGAAGAAATCATAGTAACAGGAGAAAATGTATCAAAAGAGTCAACATTTTGTTTTTGTGAAAAACCCTTGGCTACTAACCTAGCTTTGTATGTTTTTAATGGAACCATCTGACAAATATTTTCTTTTGAAAATCCACTTGTAATCAATAGGTTTTGCTCTTGAAGGTATATCAACTAACTCCTATGTTTGATTATTTGAAATAGAGTCAAGCTCAATTTTAATGGCTTCTTTCCAAAGTAAGGCATTAGGGGAAGAAATAGCTTCAAAATAAGAGCACGATTCATTTTCAACTAAGTATAAAAATCATCTCCAAAAGAAACTTCTTTTCTTTGTCTCTTACTCCTTCTCAACTCATCATGAGAGCTTTCCATATCATCCATAGTAATTGGCGCATGCTCATCATATGAGTTTTCTATGTCATCCATTATTGTGGGTATATGAGACATTTTTCCAGAAAGTGGGAAAATGTGTTCAAAAAATTAGGCATTTTTTATCTCAATAATAGTGTTGCTTTCTAGAACATCACTTTTCAAAATTAGAAATCTATAAGCCACACTATTATTCGCGTACCTTATAAACATGCAATCAGAAGTCTTTGATCCTATTTTCCTCTTTTTAGGATCAGCCAACATAACCTTAATGAGCACTACACTTTCAATCATTTAAGGTTAGATGCATGACCTTTCTATAACTCATGGGTGTCATACCGAGTTTTCTTCTTAATAGATTCTATTTTGTAGATGGCATGCGAATGATATGGCTTCACCCCACAGATTATTAGGTGCTGAAGCACTAACAAGTAGAGAATTCATAATCTCTTTAAGAGTCCTATTATTTCTTTCAGCAACTCCATTTGACTCAGGTAAATAAGGAGGAGTCACTTCATGAATTATTCCTTCCTTTTCATAATAATCATTTAAAGGGATGTATTCGCCCTCTTTATCAGATCTAATCCTTTTGATTTTCCTATCAAGTTGATTTTCTACTTCACCTTTATAGCTTAAGAACATGTCAAACGCTTCATCCTTATTTCTAAGTAGGTAAACTCTAGTAAACCTAGAATAATCATCAATAAAGGTTACATAGAATTTCTTACCTCCTCTCTAGTCATAGTTTGTTTTAAATCTCCTAAATCAGAATGAATAAGTTCTAATAGTTTTGTTTCTCTAGTCACTAAGCCACATGTCTTTCTAGTTAGCTTAGAAGTGGCACATATTTGACACTTACTTAAGCTTGAATAATCAATATTATTGATAAGGCCTAGAGTTTGCATTTTCTTAATATATCCACTACTCACATGTCCTAATCTAGCATGCCATATATCATACGAATCAACCAAATAAGCAAAAGAAGAAGCATTTCCATTTATAACTTCAGAGATACTAAGTATAAAGAGCCCCTGATTACAAAACCCTTTTCCCATAAAGATATTATTTTTGTCATTACAATCTTGTCAGATTCAAATGACACTTCCTTCACTTTTCCCATAGAGCAAGCGAAACTAAATTTGCTCTAATATTATCAGACATGTAGCACATCATTCAAAGCGAGTCTTTCACAGTAAGATTTAGTACGACTTTGCCTTTTCCCAGGACTTGAGTAGTGTGAGAGTCACCAAGGTAGACAACCTTTTCTTCATCTCCTACTGGAGTGTAGGAGGTAAAAGCATCTTTGTTTTCACAAATATGCCTTGTTGCACCAGAGTCTACCACCAATTCTTGGAATTGGTCACTATATTAGCTTGTGATACAATCGCAACTATTATGTCATCTCCTTAGACCAAGTTGGCTTTAGGAGGATTTCCATTGTTTCCATTTTTTACTCTCTTTCTGCATTGAGGTGCATGATGGCCTGGTTTGCCACAAACATAACAAGTGCCTTTCTTTTTGAAAGCCTTGGGGTTAGAAATTTTAGGTTTGTTATCAGAATTTCGAGATTTATGTTTATACTTTTTTGTGTTGGTTTGGACCAAGTTTGCCTTGGTTGTCATATGTTTTGCTTTGGCTGCCTTTTTTTTCTTTTCGATTTGTATCTTCTATAATGATGTGAGTGATTAGATCAACTAGAGACAACTGCTTATGTTTGTGTTTTAATTGTTGTTTGTAGTCACTCCACGAGTCAGGTAATTTTTCGATCAACAGTCTTGCTATAAACTGTTATGGTAGTTCTATTTTTTCAGCTCTTAGTTCCTCCAGCAATTTGTGATACTCATTGATTTGGAGCTTTATGTCCTTGTTGTCGACCATCTCCCATTTGTAGTAGTTTTCTACAACAAATTTTTGCTTGGTGACATCCTCAGTCGTGTATTTCTTGAGCATTGATTCCCATATAACTCTTGCTTCCTTATAGGCACAATAGACATCAAACAATTCGTTAGATAGTGTGGTTAGGATAGTATGTCGACAAACCTTGTTCGCATATGTCCAAGCCTTGAGTTGGGAAGCGTGTCTTTAGTGGATAACAACTACGCCACTCCAAGCATATCAAGAGTAAAGTAAATTCGTTCTTGCCAGCGTTTGTAGTTCTGGCCAGAGAAGACCTCAATCCTTGAGATGTCTAGAAAGGGCTTCGCGTAGGTAGGGAGGACAGGTAGTGGTGGTGTAGTCACAATGGATGGAACTGGTAGCGACGACGGAAGAGTTGCAATAGATGGAGTTGTTGTAGTTTCGGCAACAAAAGCTGAGGCAGGGGTTGTAGCATTTGTTTCCATGAGGGAATGGGTGGAACAAATTCCTAAGATTGTTATTGTTATAACCGAAGGCTTCAGGAGGTCGGAAACAAAGAATGGATCTGGCGGAGAAAGACGGGGAACTGACGAAGGCGCGAAGACAACGAGGAAGCGAGGCAGGAATCGATAGATTCTTGGACGTGAGGACACAACAACAAGAAGATACTTTTTGGAAATAAATATGGCTGGAAACTGTGCATTAACGTCTGTTCTTACAGGATTTGTTACAGTTCTGACGGATACTTTATGATTGATATGAGATATGGTGAGATGGAAAGAATCAGGTTGTGGGAGGAAGAAGCGTGGTTCTAAGAATAAGGTAAGCATTGTGCGCTCAGCCGGGACACATTTGGTTTTTATAGGAAAAAGTATGGTCGTTGACCGTTAATAGGATTTACTCAAAACATTTCTTGAATTAATAGGATTAAATGCAAATGGTCGTTGACCATTTAATGACATTAATAGGATGCACTTATTTGAATTTTGAATTCAAACACAAATGGTCGTTGACCATTTAATGGCATTAACCAAAGGTACTTATTTGAATTTTGAATTCAAACACAAAACGGTTTTGTATTTACTATTATTTAATTATTAGAATTTTTAATTCAAAGTCAAATTGATTTGTATTTATTGCAATTTTATGACTTGGTCCGTTTTGTTATTTTGATTTAGGCTTACAAAAACAAAACTGAATTTGTCCCGGGTTTAAATCCATCGGTTTGCACTGAAATCAGGCTTTTAGCCCATTTCTTGTGCGCGCGAGAGCTCCCCTCTTCTCAAGTCATGTACAAGCCCATAATTGGGTTTTAGTATATAAACCTAATGAATACTCATCTTTTGTCCATGTGGGACAACACATTTTGTTTTGAAAAACCATTGTTTACAACATTCCCCACTATGCTCTCGTTTGCTTCTCTATTGTTTGTATATTGAATTGTAAGTGTTTTCCTCGATTTCTGTATTTGAAAACTGTTGTTGGTAACAAATTTTGAAAACACATAGAGGAAACTATTCTTGTCCACTGAATTTAGTGTTTTATATGTTCGTTGTGTTTCTCAGAACAAAAAAAGAGCTAAAGAAGATCAGTGTGCTAGCAGCACCTATGGTGGTAAGAATTTTGCTATAGTTATGATTGGCTTTATCAGTTCTTGCTATATGGTAAGAATTTAATTTGCTTCTCCATGGATTGGATGCTTTTATTTAGATTGTTCTAAATATATAGTTATGATTGGCTTTTTTTTATTTATTTTTTATTTTTTTATTATCAGCCTCACCATCACTATCTTGCATTTCACCATACCATATTGGCTGGGCGCAGTTGCAAGGTATGCTCTAGAACTGCGTCTTTGCATATTTGTTGTTGTAGTATGTGGTTCATATTTATGGAGAAACAAAAATATCATCTTTTGTTGAAAGATGAAATAATAGGTTGGGGTGCCGGATAAAGCCTTTGCATAAATAATATTCATACATTTGAAAAGGAGCCTGAGATGCTCTTTCTTTTTGATTAGAATAATTAAATCTTCAACCAAAAGGGAATCGAGGAAGAATTAAAAACTAATCCTTTGTTTGGTGGTGTAGAAACCCTTGGGGAAGAAAATCCATTCTCTCGGCTAAGTACTTTGTCTAACTTTTTGCAAGTACAAATTGTTAGCTAATTCCTATCATGTGTGACCATATATGATAATATATGTGAAATAGACATCCAAAAGTCTTATGTATATAAGACAACTTATTAATAGGAGGTATTATTTTTATGGATATAGATATTCTGGTAAATAGTAACTCCATTATTATATGATTTAATATATGCATTATATATATATGATAATATGGAGGAATTAATATTCATAATTAACCTATAGATTGAATGTATACATAATGTATTGGATTAATGGAAATGATAACCTCCTTATAATTCTTCAGTGTGATTTAATTTGTACATAGCACTATAAAAATAGTAAGATATCAAATGCATAATCTACTCCAAGAAGTTAAATGTGTGCATTCAAGGTAGTAACCCCACCATTACCCATTATTGGTATAAAATGATACTGAATAATGGTGTAACTTTCATATGGTATTTGATGAGAAGACAAAGAGTTTCGTTTCTTATAAAAGTTAAGGTTCCAACTCATACTTTCATACGGCTTATAACTTTTGGTTGTTTTACTTATAACAACATACCACACTAGTGACCCATCAACTTATATGAGAGTAGTGAGTTGAAGATTTTAACCAAAGAGGATTCAGGTGATCAACTCACTTCTAAAGTGTCATTTTCTTAAGGGTTAAGGTATGAAGATCACCATTCTATTATCTCTACATAAGGATTGTAACTATTATGTTTATGCTCTACTTAAGAGACTTCAATTTTAGAAATCATGATGGCCATATTATGTTTTGATATTACAAATATGATCATATTGGTCAAGTGGGAAATATTTAGCTAATTTCTATAATGTGTGGCCATATATGATAATCTATGTGAAATAGACATCCAAAAGTCTTATATATATAAGACAAATTATTAATAGGAGTTAGTATTTTTTATGGGTATGATGTTACAAGTAAATAAGTAACTCCATCATTATGTGGTTTAATATATGCATTATAATCTATAATGCATGCATAATGTAATCATATATATTTTGAATTAATTGCAAGACAAACTTATGTAGAAATAAGTTATCTTAAAACCAATTTAGATGCATAAACATAACAATTACAATCCTTATGACAAGATAATGAAATGATGATCTTCATACCTTGATCCATGAGAGAATGACACTTTAGAAATGAGTTGATTACTCGTGAATCCTATTTGGTTAAAATCTCCAACTCACTACTATCATATAAGTGGATGGGTCACTACTGTGGTGTGCTGTTATAAGTAAAACAACCAAAAAACATAAGTTACATCAGAGTAAGAGTTGGGACTTTAACCTTTATAAGAAACAAAAACTCTTTGTCTTCCCATCAAAGACCATACAGTAGTTACAACATTATTCACTATCATTTTGTGCCAATAATGGGTAATGGTGGGTTACTACCTTGAATGTATACACTTAACTTTATAGGTTTATGCATTTGATATTTCATTACTCCTATGCATTATATACAAATTAAATCAATTGAAGGAGTTATGAAAGAGGTTATCATTTCATTAATTCAACACATTGTGTATACATTCAATTCATAGGTTATGAATATTTATCCCTCCATTACTCATGAATATAATGCATATATTAAACCACATAATGGAGTTACTTATTTACTTGTAACACCGTACCCATAAAAAAAAAATACTAACTCCTATTAATAATTTGTCTCACATAAGATTTTTGGATGCCTATTTTCAATGTTTTAAATACCGGATCGGACCAGTCGATTGGACCGTGAACCAACATCAAAATCGGTCCGATTCAAAGGTTAAAACCGTTTTCTTTGAATAGGTTGAATCGGTTAAATCTATTTATAATTATTTTTATTTTTAATAATATATTAATTATCTATTTATGACGTCATCGATTCAATCACTCGCTCGATCAAGGTTCAACCAAAGGGAACGATGGAACCGGTAACTTTTCTGCTCACCATCGGTCTAGTTTTTAAAACATTGCCTATTTTACATATGTTATCATATAAGACCACACATTATAGGAATTAGCTAACATGAACAACGAAAGCTTATGCCAACAATCAAAGCAGCATAAGAACATGAGACTCAAAATTGTCTTTCATTTTCCTCTGTTTTTGGAGCAACCAAGCATGGTCTTAATAGGCTGCCTCTAAATAACATAACAAAAACATTCTTAGAGAACTTTATTATATTCAAAAAACATCCTTAGAGTTTTACGAGAAAGAAGAATTAGGGCAAAATTTTAATTTTTCGACTTGGGTATTACAGCTAGGGTTCAACTTCAATTTGAAGGGGAAGAACCGGGAATCCTATAAAGTAGGATTTGCGTCCAAAAGAGTTTTTAGGATTAACATATGCACGTGCACAAGAGACACTTCAGCTACAAATTGCATGCGAGGCCGCCATATCAATGTCATTAACACCTTGTTTGCCTATTTGTTGATTCTGTTGACGGTATGGGTATAAGTGTCATGACACAAATAGTAGGGGCATCGCTGGACCCAAAAGAAGTCCACAATCCATTTTTCACCATTTTCTCTCTTTTTATAACAACAATAACAATAACAACAACAATAATAATAATAATAATAATAATAATGCCCATTATGCTTACCTCAAGTAGTAGAACATTCACTGTTCAAAATAGGCAAAGGATATAAGGAGGGAGGGTTCGAGTCCCAATAAAATCGTTTATTACATTGAAACTAGAATATATTCAAATAATAATAATAATAATAATAATAATAATAATACTAATACTAATAATAATAATTAGTAGGAAGTAACTAATCTGGTTGTTTTTTCTGTACGCAGACTGATACAAACTTTAAGTCATGGTCTACTTTCCTTAAGGTCTTAACTTCATTAGAACATTTAATATGAAGGTGACAGCGATGAACCTAGCTAATGCCAAGGTGGGCATATGCCCCCTTGAATTTTTTTGCAAAAATTATTCCTCTTGTAAAGAGGTGACTTGAACTCAAAACCTTAATTATACCCTTCCTGAATTTGTAAGATCCTATACCATTAGGTAGAGTTCCATGTTTGTCAATTTATTGTAAGATTTTCCTTTTATGTGGGCTTTATTAATTAAAATTAACTGAATTAAGTTTGGTCTAATAAAGTGAGACATAAGGATTCTACACTTTAATATGGGGGCCGGCAAGTGTGTACGAGTACGTCCTACTGTAATGAGAGGGCCCGTGGTCAGTACTCTATAAATAAAAAGCTCAAGTCCCTCCCTAACCCTAAGGATACGTTATTCAATACTCACATACAGATTCAGAGAGAAAACTTTTCTCTAACTCGTGAGTGGCAGTCTCATTAAGCCAGTGTCATAAATCTGGGGATAAGGGAGAAGATCTTGAGATCGTACTTTGCAGATCTTCATTGATTCCGCATCAAGCAACCATGGATTCCAAATCAGGTATGCAATTTTCGCATTCCCCATTATTATGCGCTTTGTATTCTAACCTGTAAGTGATCAAGGAAGCATGAATCGTTTTGTCCAACAGTTGGTATCAGAGCCAACCACGGATTAGAAATCAAAACATATGAATTGGAATATTTTATTTTTTGGGAAGTATTCCAAACTGTGTTTCATTCCGCCGGAACTTCATATCAAAGCTTGAATTTTATTGCATATTTGGAATCTACTCGTCGAGACGAGAAGATCGGTGGGTGGCACGTCACCGAAGGAGGCCGGATCGCTACCACCGCTACCGCCACGCGCGCCACGCCTCACAGCACCGACCTACGCGCGGAAGGACACGCCGACGGAACAACCCCACCGGTTCACGACGCCATGATGACGCGCCACCACCCGCCACCTTACCCGGCCGTACGTGTTCAGTTACGTGCCGACGCCATGCTGACGTCATCTGATCCCGCCTGAGCTCGACTCGATTTTTGACCTCGACCGATTTTTGACCGACCGGCCAACGCCCGACCCGGATTTTTCGTCCGACCTGCGGATGTCGCCATGATGACGCCATCGACCTAACCGATGACGCCATGATGACGCCGCGGATAATCTCGATGACGCTTACGCCGACGCTTTCATCCGACCGATCCCCGACCGACCCGATTCTCGCGACCGGCCGCACCCGCGCTTCCGACGGCTCGCGGCGGCGCTGGCCTCGACGCCCGCTTTGGACGATCTTGGTACCGACGCCAGACAGATGCTCTACAAGTGGTATATTTATTTTATATGTTTGAAGCTGTTATTAAGATTCGAAAATAAGTAAAGAACTCTTATGTACGCTTATTTTTCGGGGTATTTTTGCGTGTTTTCAGATTTCTTATGGTTTCGAATACGACGATAAATTTCACATGTATATCACCACATAAGGACTATGTAGAGTGTAATTCATTGACTATTAATGAATTAAATTGAAGATAATTAGGCGATGACATGTAATGTAAAAGACATACGCCTGCTTTACGGCCCGCACATTACATATATATATATCAATGTGATACATAAAGTTAATATCCTGGTATGAGAGATTTCTGGCGATTCACCGTCAGGACGCTGGGCGGCATACTCGATCGGATTCGGAAATATCGGGCCTCATATCGTATGGGATGTCTCCTCGTTTTATTGCATGATCATACTCCCAAAGGAGGTGATTCGTGTTAGTTCTGGTGGAGGGATACATGTATAAGATGAGCTTGAGAAATGACTCCATCTTAGTGAAGTTCATACAAATTCAAAGGTGGTGATTTCACGAATAAAGATTAGAATATGTTCTCATGGTCACATGCGGAGAGTGTACAACCGCATGTCATATTTTTCTCGCCCAAAGGTGATTATGTGATGATGTATGTAATTCTCGTATAAGTATTCACATGATGTCATTGTATTGTTTGTTTTGTTTTTCACCAATTTTTCAGAAATCCAATTCCATTTCAATTGAGGTCCCATCGGATTGGACTTTAAGAAATGGAAAGAGGATTTTCATTTGAATGGAACTCCGCGATGTTCACATTGCTCTTACAAAGATAAGCCGCGCATATCACACCCACCGCATTGAAGCCGAGAAAACTACTATGCTACTCGGGAAAGGAGCAATCTGACGGCGATCGACAATGAAGAAATCCATTCAAGAACACTTAAAAGTGGTTTACCACTGACTGCACCAAGTATGAAATGACGTGGCAAATGTATAGAGGCTAGAAATCGAATTTCATCTAATGCTGAGGTTTGAACACTTCTTCAAAAGCTCTTCAACATGAAGTATGATGGTACTGGGCTTCGTTAGAGATTATGTCCCCGTGGATGGTAGACCTAAAGACGAAGCTCAAGCTCTTGTTACCATTCCCGATGCTTGCATTGTGCATCAAGCCCCCAAACACCCTTCCAATCTCGATTGGGATTATAAAGACAATTACAATTCCCAAGATGACTTGGCCGGGCTAATGACTCTGATAGCAAGGTGGTGCGGGCGTAAGAAGAGAAACTTAAGAAGGAGAAAGAGACCGCCTTATATGCTTCTAGTTCCTATAAAAAGAAAAAAATAAGAAGTTCAAAAGTCGTGACTCATAAAGGTACTCAAGAAACTACCGGGTCATCTCGACAATATGGGTCCAAAGAAGACATTCTTGGAAAAAGGATGGTGATCGTCATTTCTTTTGTAAGAAGAAAGGTCGCATGAAGAAGGAGTGTGCAAAATTTAAAGCTCGATGTCCAAACGCGGCTTATTGTGTAATGATTCTTACTTGTTTGTGAATCCAACCCTATCCTCGAAGCACCATCCAGCTTCTTGGTGGTTCGGATAGCTGAGCAAACTAATCATGTTGGGCGTTTACTCATACAGGATTCATAAACCTAGAGGAAGCCAAATAAGGATGAATCAAAACTCACCGTGGGAAACAACGAGAAAGTCATGTCATGTTCGTGGAGATGTAATCTTAATTCTGTGATTCGGGTTTTAAATTGATGTCAAAGATACTTTTATGTACCTTCCTTTAGAAGGAATTTAGCTCGTGACGTGTTTGGATTTATATGATTACTCTTTGAAATCAAAAGCAATGTTATTTCAATATTTTTAATTCAAATAAGGTCAGGTCGCCATATGTCCAACGGATTATACAGATTAAGTTTATCTCCCAATGACATATACGTCGCTTATACGACTTAAAAGGTTGTTTCTAAGAGACCATTACCTAAGGAAGAGTCTTATGCATTGTGGCATAAACAAATGCCATATCTCTATGATAGAGTAGAAAGGCTGGAGCAAAGACTAACATTCTCGCCTCGCTTCTAAAATGACTTAGAGATATGCGTAGACCTGCTGTAGAGGTAAAATGGATCAAGATAAGAAAGAAAATCAAGTAGATCTCGTAGTTCCGCCTTGTCGATGTCATTCACACCGATATATGACCTTATACGGCAACTTTGTGTAGAAATTTTTATTTCATCACATTTATTGATGACTATTCTCGAGTATGGTTATTTGTACTTAATTAAAGAAAAGGTCGAAGCCCTTGACAAGTTCAAGATTTTTCTGGATCAAGTCGAGAAACAAATTTGGGAAAAGTCATAGTTGTTAGATCCGACCGAGGTGAGAGTATTATGGCAAGCATGGCGATGCCTGGATACCTTAAGGGCCATTCACAAATACTTAGAGGATTCTCGATAGTGGGCACGCTTACTATGCCCCGAGTCCGAGCAAACGGTAAATAAAGGCGCAGCACTCGCACTCTTATGGAAATGGTAAGGAGTATGATTAGTAGGACAAATTTACCCGGTTCTCTCAGGTGGGTGAAGCTTGAAAACAAATTTTGTACATTCTCGAATCGTACCTACAAAAATGCTCCATCGACTCCTTTGAGTTATGGACTGGCGTAGTTCAAATTTTAAACCATCTTAAGGTTTGGGATGTCCCGCGGTATGAAGTTATATAATCCGACATTAAGTAAGTTGGACTCAACTAATTTCTGTTACTTTGTATCTTACCCTGAATATCTGAATGATATTTCCAATATAATCCCAAATTGAGGCACAAGAATCAGGAATCAGATGCCCAAGTTTTTTGAGCTCGATGTGGCCGAAGAAAGTAGCCGCTCGCTTACTATTGAGGATTATAGTACGGTGAGTAATATGCAGCTTTGATTCCATACAGATAATTGTGAAACTCCCACACACCATATCAACCTATCGAGGCTCTGATCCTCGTTGTCAGATGCCCTAATGAAGTTCATCAAGGCTCAAAGTGTGGATGTGGGCAATTACTACTCCAAAGAAGGATCCACCAGGTAGACGATCACCTATACCACCTGATCATTTAGTCTATATAGGGAGAGCAAGACTACGATACCTGCCTGCGGATCGATCCAATAACTTATGTCAAGTCGTTGGCCCCGCCGAATCGTGGTCGATGCAATGAGAGATGAAATTCAATCTACGTAGGCATAAATGAGTTTGGGAACTTGTCAATTAATTGGAAAATCATAAACCCATTGGTCGCAAATGGGGTGTATAAGACTAAAAATAGGACCCTAAAGGAAAGATTGAGAAGTTTAAAGCCGCATCGGTAGCAAAAGGTTTCACTGTGAGAGTATGAGTAGACTATGAAGCAACTTTTTCTCCTGCCTCTTCTAAAGACTTTCAGAGGATCATGGCATTATTGCTCATTCGATATGGAGTTACACTAGATGGATGTTAAAACCGCTTTCTCAATGGAGACCTTTAATGAAGAAGTCTATATGATGCAACCCGAAGGTTTTGTGGCAAATGATTCAGTATCGCTTGTATGTAGACTCCAAAAAGTCTATTTATAGTCTTCAAGCAAGCTTCTAGACAATGGTACTTAAAGTTTCATAATGTTGTTGCTTCATATGGTTTTGTTGAGAACAAAGTAGATCAATGTATATACTTGATGAGTGCCCAAAACACTCATATTATACTCGCGTCGGTCTTTCATTTTTACATTTATTCTATAGTAATTTCATAGTTTTTTGTGGCTGCTCCTGATTCGTGTCTTGTTTGGTTACAGTACAATCGAAAGCAAAAAGAGCAAATTTCTTGGAAGCATTTTTCGGGAGCAATGGGGACCAAGGCAAGAAAGCATCATTACTGGTCGCAACGCTCTGACGCCGCGACGCCCCAACGTCGCGATGTCAGCACGAGATCTGCCCTCATCATTAAAAGCAAAATAGGCCTCGAAATCGAGAGGAGACGGGGAGGCGCACGAACAAAGGCACGAATTCCGTGAAAGGTAGAGTGACACACTTCGAGGAAGTGCCCGGATTTGACGCCTTCATTGTTCGGATATTTTCTGGATGTGGAGAATGATGTTTTTACTAATAAGCATTTTCTTCTTTTCATTCATGATGTTCTAGATCTATTTCTGGGGTTATATTTAACTCATCATATGTTCATGGATTAAAGTTTGAAACTTTATATTATTCGCTTATTTCTCAATATGTTGTAACTATTCTATGCCTATGATTTAATCGTGTGTTGATGTCCGCCAACATTGGCATAATTACACCGAGATCCGAGATTCGAGAGATGAGGGTATTCAGTGGATCCGGTAGAGCAGACCACTGATTCAGAAATAGAGATATTCGAACCCGAAGGTGGCAATCAAGTTAGACATTAATGCATTCTGGTCATCAGCCTGATAGAGATATACCCGATTCTATTCAAGGATAGCTGATATACCGAGAGAGGATACCTGTAAAAGATCACCTCGCCATTGACATATTGTAAATATAATCGACACAACATATTTAGAAGATTAATCCATTGAACGTGACAGGGGAGATATAACCCCAGGTCACAAAACCAATACTTTAATCGAATCAATAGTTTAGTAATCTTACATATTTGAATTCCCTCCTAGAGTCATCTTTCAGATATTATCTAAAAAGCGTAACCTTGTAAATAATACACTCGCCCTTCGCGGGATCGATATCTATACCACGCGTACACTATACTACTGGGCGACGCGTGCACTCACAAGATATAAAGATATTTTATACAATCGCGCTTTTCGCCTCGTCATCACCGCAAGGTCATGGGAGGAAATCATTTCTTCCTAATACTCTATGTAGATGATATCCCGCTGCGCGCTGACCTCGGGTTTATCAGATGAGACAAAGCCGGATGCTGTCAGTGCCAACTTCGATACGAAGGACCTCGTGAGGCGTCTGGTCTCCGGCATCGAGATTCACGCGAATCGCTCTCGGACTATCGGGTTTATCCTCGCAGGCATATGTCGATCGTGATTTGTAAAGATTCAACATGCACAATGTAAGCCGAATTGCTCCGCTCAGAAGGTGATAAGCTGAGTCCGCTTCACAATGTCCTCATCTCGCATATCGAAAGCCCAAATGAAGAATGACCTTACGCTAGTGCACTGGGAGTATTATGTATGCTCAAGTACGCACTCAGGCCGATATTGCTTCAAGTAATGTGACTTCTAGGCGTATATCACCAAACTGTGACATGATCATCGGGTTACAAGAAGGTTACGAGGTACTTAAAGAGGACAAAAGACTATATGTCGATTTACAAACATGATCGTGACTCTGCTACTAGTCGGGTATTCGATCTCGTGACTTTGCCGGGTTGCCTGGATGAAAAGAAATCAACAACGTTACATCTTTTTAAGTTAGCACAGGAGGTGCGTATCATGGAAAAGTGAGAAATGTAAAATCAATTGCATCCTCTACCACATGCAAGCGGAGCTCAGAGCATGCTTTTCTCGCAACTACTCGTGCACTCTGGGCCCGAAACCTCATTAAGGAGTTAACCGTATTTGATTTTAGGATAGGCCCATACAGCCATTGTGACACACTTCGCAGTTGTTGTTTATTAACAACAACAGAGGTCTCAAGGGGGTCTAAGCACACATGGAGGCCGGGCACCGACTATAAAAGGAAAGTTCAAACGGGTGATACATTGCAAATGAGCACATTTCAACTGATGATATGATTGCAGATCCGCTAACTAAAGGCCTTCGCCCTTGTGTGTTTGATCGACATGTCATTAGCATGGGCTTAGGAGTATCATGGGATACTGTAAATTAGTGGGAGCTGTTAAGTTTTATGTTGCTCTTATGAAGTTTGAACTGATTTCACATATTTTTGTAATATTTGAATTCAGACAACTTTTTGCATTCAATAAGGTATTTCAAGGAATGTAGATTTTATCAAGTCGAGTACATAATTGTTAGCACCCGAGGCATTGCGGTAAACCTTGAGTACAGCTGGTGGGGGCATTTCCTGGCATTAGCCTTAACAATATGTCTTGTTACACATAAAGTAAAGTTACCTATCAAGGTAACACATATACAGTTCGCTGGGAAACCATGACGGATATTCTCCATGACACACTGTGCTTCAGGACACTTATGACAGAGAATCTTTAATTAACAAAATGGATAACAATACGAAGTATCACCACATGAGGTATTGTCCCATTTTAACACACTACCATATTGAATCCATATCAAGAAAGTTGAAAGCACTGTGACCAAGTGGAAGGGCCTCGCGTGAGTACATGCAATTACCGCCATGATTCAGTGTTCGAGACTTTATGGGATGGGATTGACTATTAAGAATAATCTCTAGACCAATATGAAGGTGCGCACACAGTTTTGTTTCAATTAATATCGCCCAAGTGGGAGAATGTAAGATTTTCCTTTTATGTGGGCTTTATTAATTAAAATTAACTGAATTAAGTTTGGTCTAATAAAGTGAGACATAAGGATTCTTATTAATTTAATATGGGTCGGCAGTGTGTGGTCGAGGCACGGCCCTACCGCAATGAGTCTGTATCAAGACTTATAAATAAAAAGCTCAAGTCCTCCCTAACCCTAAGCGATATCGCTATTCAAGACTATTATCTCGTATATAAAACTTTTCTAACTCGTGAGTGGCAGCCCATTGCCGTCATAAACTGGGATAAGGGAGAAGATCTGAGATCGTATTTTTGCGTATCTTCATTGATTCCCAAGATCGGCAAATCCAATGATTCCAAATCAGGTATGCAATTTTCAGATTCCCTCTATTATTATGCTTTGTATTCTAACTGTGGTGATCAAGGAAGCATGAATCGTGTCCAACATTTATGTCCCCTCTAAACTAAATTCCTCGGTCCGTTACCTTAGGTCAAGGGCATTAAGCCTGTTTCTTTTTTTACCTTAGTCTATTTGTTTTTTCATTTTATCTTAACTTAATCATTGAATTTTTTAAAAAAGTTGATTCAATAAAAAAAGCTAAAAGGTTTGGCTTTTTTTATTAAAAAAAAGTCATTTTTCCAAAACTTGAAAGAGAAGCTTGTTTGTTAAAATGTCTTGTGGGCAATTATCCAATGGAATTCACATGTGGACCTGCGTGTTTGGTGGCTGAGAAAAAGAGAACAAAAGAAAATTTTCATTTCCCAAATAAGGGCACAGGGCCATAGCCTTTGAAATTCTTTTTCTGATCCTGCAATCGAAATTAGCTGTAGTTATAAATTTGGCTATATACTATATAATTCAGGGGCAACTGCATCAGTTTGAACATGGAAGCCAGCTGTTCAAATGCTTTTCTGGGCAGTTTTTTCTTTTATGCTTTTCTAGATTTTTTTTTGGCATTTTTTATTTTACATGACTTTCTCGGGTTTTTATGCTTTTTTAGTCAGTTTTCAAATGTTTTTGGGAACTTTTGTTTGTATTTAATTTAATTTAGGTTTTATAAATTTATTAATTTTAAAATTATATATTTTATCTTGGATTAGTATATAAAACCTAACAACTTAATACTTAATAAAAAATAAATAATAAAAAACAATTTAATACTTAAGTTGAACAAATTATTATTTAGAATTTAGTAGAAAACAAACAATCTCTATCAAACATTTTTTTTGTTAACTGCATATAGATATGCATGATATAATTCTATGATTTTACAGATTACTATCTTTTATAATTCATGCTTTTCTTTTCATAAAACTGCTAATTTTTGTATCATTTTATCTTATTCATTCTTCAGTTTATTTTATTTGATTGATTGAAACAAGATGTTACAAAAATGATGAAATAATAAATAATAAAAAGGGGAAAGAAAGACCCACCACTACATTATAAAGGCCGAATTGTTATTTGTGTGAGCAAGATGCAAAATGTCTTCACTCTATAGTTATATGTTCAATTTATTCTTTGAGTTTTTTTTTATCCACAGGTGCTCGACATTTAATGCTGTAGCCCATTTATGTTTTTATCGACACAGATTTGTATAGATGGACAAACGGACGTTAAAATATTATTAAGACGTGAGGCGCTACACACAACTTCCATTTGTCCATCTCGTGCTGCACACAGTAAGATGACGGCTACTTACATTAAAGTCTATATTACTAAAGTCGGTAGACACTGCGGAACAAAACCCAAGGACTAAATTAGATATACAACTATAAATCAAAAACATTTATACAACTTTTCCCATTATTTGTGTATATTGAATTTGATAGATTTAATTTCTATCTACTTTCTTTCTCCAAACCAAAGAAAGAAAGAGTTATCAACTACGGCTTCCGCAGGCTGTGCACTGAAATCTTTCTCCAAACAAATAGTTTTGATCATGGCAATTATTTTAGTAATACTGAATTTGGTAAAATTCCATCTACTTTTCTTTTAGTGAAGTTTCTCCGAAATTTCCTTGGTCAATGGCCATGGTGGTTCTTAGAAAAACAAGGGCAAATATGAAATTTGTTGACTTTTCCTTAACTGGGACACAGAAAAACAGTACACATATTCGGTTTGTGGACAACTGATCGACTCCTAAATAATTCAACTATATTTGGAATAATTATGTTAATTTGGAAAATGAAAGAAAAGTAATATATTTAATTAAAAATGCTGGTTATATTCCTTTAAACAAGCCAATGAGGAGGGAGCTGTAGAGGAATGGTGGGGAGACTTTTTTTCCATTTAAAGGTTATAGTTTCCATGTAAAGTCTTCTTCATTGAGTAGACATGATTCCCCATTTTTCATCCCACATTTTATCACTTGACCCAAGCCTTAGGGCTTTGCTTCCCTTTTGTTTTGAATATCAAATTGTAAGTGTTTTCCTCTCTATTGTCATCTTGTAATCAAAGGTGACTGACTTATCATATCCTTGTATTAATTTTATTATTATGTTTTGCACTCTTTCCACTTTCAGATTTGGGACAACTGGAGCAGTGTGATTGTGTGAGATGTAAAAAAATGGAGATGAGTGGAAAAATGGGAGTGTTGAGGAAAGAGCTGAAGAAGACAAGTGTGTTAGCAGCACCGATGGTGGTAACCACCCTTTTGCAGTACCTTATGCAGGTGGTATCACTCATTATGGTTGGACACTTGGGTCGTCTTGCACTCTCTGCTGTAGCCATTGCCACTGCTCTCACAAATGTTACTGGCTTCAGTCTCCTTGTAAGTATATATTCTCACCCTTTCTTGTATAGGCCTTTTTCGTTCTTGTTTTTGAGAACAGCTTATTGAAACACAAAGAACACCCATATAGGTTCTATTTGTTTACAATTTTTGAAAATTGCTTTTATTCCGGAAAAACAAAGGAACACCTTTGGAACCAAACATTCTGGAACCGAAAGTGTCATATGTGTTTAATTTCCTTGTTCTATTTGTTTTTCAGAACAATAAACAGTTTTAAAAAACTGTAACCAAACAGTCAGTTAGTGATTTTTTTTTTATCGTTTGAACAACTTTATGATTTAATGGAAAGCAGTCTGGAATGGCGGGTGGACTGGAAACTCTGTGTGGGGTGTTTATGGAGCCTTCAGCAACACCACAAGCTCGGAAACTATACTTACAGTGCCATTATCTCTCTTTTTCTGGTTTGCATTCCCGTCAGTATCCTGTGGATTTTCTTGGACAAGCTACTTATTATTGTAGGCCAAGATCCTTCGATTTCTCATGAAGCTCGAAAATACTCGGTTTGGCTTATCCCTGGACTATTTGGTTGTGCCATACTGAAACCAATAGTTCGGTACTTGCAGACTCAGAGTTTGATTCTTCCATTGATGATGACTTCCTTCATTGTTCTTTGCTTCCATATCCCTATTTGTTGGATTCTCATATTTAAGTTGGAGTTGGGAGATATAGGGGCAGCAGTGTCTTTCTGTCTGTCCAACTGGTGTAACGTGGTATTGCTTGGACTGTATGTGACATACTCTTCAGCATGTGAGACTACCAGAATGAGATTCTCTAAGGAATCCTTTCTTGTTATTGGGGAGTTCGTCCAATTTGCTGTCCCTGCTGCTGTAATGGTTTGGTAATTTCGATATCCCGTCATGGTTTCCTATTTCCATTCTCCATTTTCGCTCCCTGATCAGCTGACTATTACGTGTTTTGTGTTGACCATGATTTTAAGTCTGAAATGGTGGTCCTGTGAGCTGATTACTTTGCTTTCCGGCCTATTACCGAATCCAAAGTTGGAGTCTTCAGTTCTTGCTATATGGTAATATTTTTTTATTTTTTATTTTATAACATCTATTCATTTTACATATTATATTGTAAGACTTTTGTTCTGATTCGATCTCGATCCTAGTTCTCCTATATGCCCATCCCACCCCTTTTCCACTTGAGCCAGTCCTCCATGGTAAGAATTTGCTTCTCTATGGATTGGATAGTTTTATTTAGATTGTTCTAAATATAGTTATGATTGGCTTTTTGACCAGCCTCACCATCACTACCTTACATTTCACTGTACCATACGGGCTGGGAGCAGTTGCAAGGTATGCTCTAGAATGGCTCCATGATATATTGTATCTCTGATATATATATATAGAGAAGAGTGAGTATATATATATATATATATATATATATATATATATATATATATATATATATATATATATATATATGCTAAAACAAATTAAGGTACTATATATGGGGATGTTCTGTAGTACCCGGATCTCAAATGAAGTAGGAGCTGGGAATTTAGAGGCGGCTAAAATAGCTGTTTGGGCAGTGATACTTCTAGCCGTTGTAGACGCAGTTACAGTAGGCACAGTTCTCTTCAGTTGCCGGTATGTATTGGGAGAAGCTTTCAGCAATGATAAGCAAGTCGTGGACTATGTTGCGGTGATGACTCCTCTTATTTGCATCTCCATCGTGATGGATTGCGTACAAGGAGTGCTTTCTGGTTTGTTCCTTATTGTCTTCTTTCCTTTGTTCTTTTGATAAAACACATAATTCTCACTATCTACTTTAGAAAGCTTCAGATCATTAATTTCTAAGGCAGGAGACCAGCCCCTACTTTAGAAAGCTTCAGATCATTAATTTCTAAGGCAGGAGACCAGCCCCTAATCATTTCTAAGTTATTCAATGTATCCACCAAAAGTATGACCATATATATATACATAGAAGGGTTTTAACTATTTGTGTTGGAGTTAATTAGTTGGGTGTCTAAACCCAATATGTGTGTGGGATATCAAAAGCTAGCAATGTACATCCAGGAGTTTCCAGGAACTACCATTGGAAATCTCATAGAAAATTATTCTATATATTTCTTCCTCTTTGGCTTCCTCTCCCCTCACCAAAAAGTATGCTAGAACTTAGATTCTCAAAGAAATATAAGGGTCAATGTATTTGTGTATTCAAACAAGAATGGTTCTCATTAATGTTGTTCCATTCATGACTTGAGGTGAAAAAGTTTTTGCTAGTGAAACAAGGAAGACGATTTTGGGCTTGGACATCTAGAAGAAAACTCAAAGAAGGTTTATTTTTTCCTACTTAGAGATGACAGATACTTAAATATATGGCTGAAATGAGCTTGCTTTTCATAAGTGGTTTCCAACTTAGAGATGACAGATACTTAAATATATGGCTGACCCGAGCTTGCTTTTCATAAGTGGCTGACCTGAGCTTGCTTTTCATAAGTGGTTTCCAACTTAGAGATGACAGATACTTAAATATATGACTGACCTGAGCTTGCTTTTCATAAGTGGTTTCCTACTTAGAGATGACAGATACTTAAATATATGGCTGACCCCAGCTTGCTTTTCATAAGTGGTTTTGCCACGTTTTTTTGGTCAGTTTGGAACACAGAAAATACTAGGGAAAAGAATAACAAGGAAAATGATTTCTTTATGTTTTGTTTCATCATAAAATATATAAAAGAAAATCAAATATGATCAAAATTTCTTAAAATTTTACTTATCATTCAATTTCTTAGTTCATATATTATAGATAGAAACAAATAAAATGAATTTAAATAAACATATAAAATTAATTTATTAAGTTTAAACTTTTTTTTTTTCTTTCAAATTTTCTTTCCTTCCATTTTTCCTCTCTATTTTTCTTATATTTTCTTTTCTTAATACTTTCTGAGTTTCAAGCAGAGTGTAAGTCATTCATAATGGAGTTTGCTTCTTAAATTCATTCATTGAAAACTAATTTATTTCTGGGCATCAGGGGTTGCTAGAGGAAGCGGGTGGCAGAAAATGGGGGCGTATGTGAATCTGGGTGCATTTTATTTGGTGGGAGTTCCTGTATCTGTCATACTGGGTTTCGTTGTGCATCTAAAAGGGAAGGGACTTTGGATTGGAATAGTGGTTGGTTCTGTTGTACAAGCCGCTCTTCTTTCTCTTATAGCTGGTTTCACAAATTGGAAAAAGCAGGTTACTTTTCTCTACCTCATACTCTAAATCTCTTGGAAATTTTCCTTTCGTTTTCCCACCTGATGTTTTGTTTGGCTTTTAAGAAAGTCTAAGGGGCGGGGGGAGAAAGATAACAGAAATTGCATGGTGATGATCTTATAAGTTTTCAAATTATAAATCATTTTTGCTTTGTTATCTGAAAGGAGTTAAAACTGAGTTTAAATGCATGGTGAATTTCATGTGGATAATACAGGAGAACAAGGCGAGAGAGAGGATGATTGGAGGGACCACTTCAGCAGAGTAGATCGAATTAAACTAAGATGTTCAGAAGTTAAACTTGAAAAGTTTAATGAGTTCAAAATTAGGTGGATTGCTTGATTTTGCCATTTGAAAAGTTACTCACAATTAGATATTTTATTTTGTATCATTTCTATTCCTTATATTAGTTAGAGATTAGAATTTTGTATAGTTAGATTTGTATTTCTTATATTAGTTACCTGAAGTGTGAGATGACCGGGCTACGCCTTATTATACAGCTTTCTTAGGACGTGACAAATGGTACATATACAAAAACCCTCTCCGGGGCAACGTTTGCTTTGCTTCCCATGTTACTTTCTCTTTTTCTTTTCTCCAGAGATTTCTTTTTTTCTTCCCATGTTCCATAATCCTATAACCCCATAACCTTTGTGAAAGTTGAATATACGACATCTTAAACATGTTTCTAATATGGAAACATGAAAGGAAATAAGATCTTACATAACTCCAGCAATGGATTTTATGAAAGCTTGAAACTGAATCACAAAAAACCAACCCGTATAACCTTTTTGTTTTCTCTTACTTTTCTCTCTCAAATTGATGGAATTATCAAAGAATGAACGAAGTTGTTGATGTGATGTAGCCAGCAGCAGGAGACTTTATACAAGAATTCTCCCATCGGCTAACTACAATTAATGTTTTGCTTCTGAAAGGTTATCACTTTAAACTTTCAAATTTCAAAGTTTCAAAAGTTGAAACTTTTCATAAGGGTTGCACCATTTTAAAATCTTATAAAACCTTATACTTTGCCCTAAGAAAAACATCTCGTTCCTTCTATATCCATTCCAACCTCGTGCACGGGGTTGACAGCCGTAGGGGGTCTCCAGAATTTCATTTAATAAAAATTTATAGGGTTTTTCTAGTTTGAAGTTTTTTCCAAGTTATTGTCACATAAGAAATTCCTTATATTTTTATTTAAAAAAATTCATCCAATAGTTTGTACAAGTATATTTGTCACTTTTATCAAGGCTTATAGGAATTTCGAATATTTTGTAAGTTTTATGGCCAACTATTCTTACGATATTACAATTAGGACTAATCCTATATGAGCTTCAAAGACTCACAAGTGCAGTAAAGATGTACCACGTACATAACCGCATTCCCTGCGACTAATTCAAGCACTACCAAATAAACTAAGAGAGACCAATAATTTCATTTACATGTTAATTGATGAAGTTCCTTATCCTTGATTTTACTAATTTTAGTACTAAAGAGATCCATTTCATTTTTTTTAATGGATAGTCAGGTAAAATCAAGGTAAATTTAAAAATGTAAAAAGAAAAATTGAAAAAAAAAATGTAAGAAGTAAGAAACCAATCATATTGAAACCCTAAAGAGAAGAAGATGATAAATGTTGAAAAGAACGTGATGTAGCTTTTGAAAAGAATAAGTTCATTTGATGACTTTTTCACTTTATAATTTGTTTTTCGGCAAAAATATTTTGTTTTATTTATATAATAAAAAGCACAAATATAAAAATTATACCCCTTGTTACTGTTTTCATCAATTTTCTTTTCTTATATTATTTCATTTTTCATTATCTTATGATAGCTTGATTATATTTAATTGATTGAATATATAGTGTATATTTTTTTTTTTTGAGAAGAGATAAATTTATTGATTCTGATTAGTAATATATTCAATAAAAATACAATCAAGAGTGCTAAAACTTTAGAGAATAGGTGCAACATCCATGTTAATAGCAAAAATGATGAGCTCAAGGCTTACATATTTGATAATCCAACAATGCCCGAGATACCTAATATTCGCATTCATAGTTTACTAACAAATAAGATTTGATTCCACACGTGTCCGATCGAACTTTGCCATCTGAACTGCCAAAGCGAAAACTCACTAAGAAACTAACCGTCTAAGAACAATAACTACTTCTGCCACAACAAGTTGGCGACAAAACATACCGGCGAACAAGTCGATGATAAAACACACCACAACAAGCCTGACAAATACACGAAAAACAAAGAAAAATAAAGGCAAACCTAGATCGATGATGAAACCAAATTATTGGAAAGAAACCTAGAATATGAGGAAATAAAACGACGGAATGTGTGACGCCCAAACATGGGGTCCACCACCAACCTCGATGAACACTTCTCAGATCAACGGCGACCCGACATTTCTCATTTAAAATCTGCAGCTTCCTTGTACGCGGAGCTCTACCTAAATACAAACTCCGCATATACTGTCTCTGCAAACAGCCGCAATATATCCAATATATCCAATATATCCAATCACATGAGTAATATGACCACTTGGGCCCACAAACGATACTCATAATACATACTAACTATGAACTAACCATATACCAAATAGCCATAAGAGTTACAATATTTTCACTTTATACAATACATATATTAAAATTAGACATTTCAATACATGTATATATCATCAACCAAAGCCACAACCCGGCTTTCTTCTAATCCTCAATCCCTAGGACGAGCCAGTCCCCTCGCATGCTCCCTGTACCTATAAAATAATATCCCTCGACAGGCGAAAGCAATGCTCGCAGCCGAATCACCCTAAGTGGGCTACTCCACCCAAGCGCAGCTGCAATGTTCCAGTAACAACATAGATTCAAGAAAATGCATGATCCTACTTGAATGTCTACGACCAACTCGATCCCGAGTCCTTCACCTACTCTCACACTCGCCAAGCCTCGTATGAGAATTATCAGCTTTGTTAGTGGACAACTCCTCCGATGTATATATATCAATTGGGCCGCCTCCGACTATTGATATATTATTTGTTTGCGGATCATCTCTCCGATGAATATCAATCAAGCCGCCTCCGACGATTGATATTTTAAATTTGACTACCCGATAATTAATATTTTTGCACAACTCCGAACCATTTTCTGTGACTCATCTCTATGCACTCACTCTTATAAATTTAGCAGTGTTCCAAAGGCATACGAATGTACGTATGCCAATTCCAATACAGTTTTTAATCACATGCAAATATGTAAAATGCACATATCCACATAATATCCAATCACACAATCATGTCATGTAATTATCATTTCAAACATCAAAATTAGCTCATTTGGACTAATAATCAAACACGAGCAATTCAACTTGAATCACTCGACTAAACCCATTTTCACACAAAACAGAGCTTTAGGAACACTATCCCGGAATAGTGAAACCTCATTTACTATTCCCCGACACCACAAATCATCTGGCTCACCTTATGAACCCGCATTTCCCTAGCCATTTCGCCTCATTCCAATCAATACATGATTTATTATGTAAAGCACAATTTGACACCCCAACCAGCCGTGGCGCCTACTTACCGCTACTCTCGGGTTTCAAAATTCATATCACCCGGTCCCAAGGTTCGGGATCGATCAAACCCATTCCTCACGACCTCATTCTATTCAAACATTCAGAAGTACTTAAAGAGGGAATAAACCCAAGGTAGTGAGAAACTTTACCTCAAGGAGTTTGTCTAAACTCCTTAAATCCTAAGACTACTGCCCTCTCTGCAGTAGCCAGCCTTTCCTTCATTCCGAAGACCGCGACGCCTATCAAGGCGATATTTTAGAGAGAAGTTTCTCTCTCTAAAGAAAATCTCAAAAAATACACTGCTGATTTCTCCGTTTTCTACGTTTTTTTTCCCTTGGTGTTATTTGATCACTATTCATTTTTGGCATTATCCTCATTTAAACAATTTCTAAAACGACTAATACGCCCTTCTTTCCCAATTTTGTCATTCTACTCTATCTCTACTTCTTCGCTCCATTTTCATCATTTTTCTATTCATGCCACTTATGACACATGAGTACTTGTTATATGTGATTTTCGTTGCATCGAAAATCGTTTTATGGCACCCGAATCGCGATGCCTCGAAAAACGTGTAAATTCCAACTATCTCGGAATTCGACGAAATTTTACGTACGAGCTAGATTTTGGCGGTAGATGATTCCAACTATGAAATCCATTTCATCATCCGAGATCCGGAGAATAAATTTCGATTTTTAACCAAAATTACAATTTTGCAACCGAAATTACGATTTTGCCATTTTTCCGTAAATCCAATTTCTAGGCCTTATGTAATGAGCGATTTTAGGCCAAGAATGACTAATCACCCCTCATCTCTAGTGATTACAGAGAGTGATTACTAGAATATATACTGTATTTTAAAATACAAGTCTCAATAGAATATCTTAAAATACCATTTATCATGGAAATAATATTTTAGGATGTCATATTTAATGACATATCTCATACTTATACTTTCAATAATTCTTATTTTTATATAATATAAAATAAATTATCCCTCATATTTCCTGTATTTATACTATTAAGAATCTACAATTTAAAGTTCAATTATTTCTATATTAACAATATTTTTGACAACATATGTGTGCATTCCGATCATAGTCCTTGATGTTTGGATTGTGCGTTCTAGTTCGACTTTGGTGCAATATGTTCGAACTTCCTCAGAGATCTTATTGTGTGCAAAACAAATGTGATATTTCCAAATAAAGTAAAACACACAAACTTTTACGTGACTCACAACCTACCTACGTCCACTTAAGTCAGGCTTAGATGCAAGGATTTATATCGATATGATTCAAGATTTACAATTAGTCTTATGTGGTACGAGACTCCCTCTTTACCCACGACCCTTCTTTTAAACTTAATCACTCATAGAGGAATTCATAATGAATTCCCTTCATTCCTCTCTCTATAGCATTGCACACCTAATCCCACATTACATCAATAAAAGATAAAGAAAATTAAGAACATCATCTTTCACCAAATGTGAAAGGCTTTTAATGTGCAATACCTCAATCGAGTATCTACACTCCGCATCCTCTGAGCAAGTTTGGACTTCGCTTGTTCTTCTTCAAGCTTTGCTCTTGAAATCTTTGTTGAGCAACTCTCAAAGCCCTGAATTTATATCTTTGTAATTCAGTCTTGTAAGTCTAGATAAGGTTGGATCGCTATCTTGATATGACTTGAACCCTATCTTCTATTTTATATTCTTTCTTTAAGCTATTACAATGGAAATAGGAAACTTGCTACTCAAGTATCTTCTTTTAGAATAGTGTCAGAATTTCAATTATCTGAAACCAATTCAGAACACAGAACTTAGGAGAAAAGAGAAAAGAAAAGAAAAAGAAAAAGAAGAAGAAGAAGAAGAAGAAGAAGAAGAAGAAGAAGATGCACTTCGGATCTACAGAAAGTTCCAGGTTGTTTTTATTCAATGCTTTATGTGTCAGGGAACAAGAACAGACTCAAGAAAAAGAAAACCCAGAATAGAGCACTCATCTATTCCGTACAAATGAGTCTTACAAAAAACCCTATCTTTGTTATACTCTAAAACCTTCTGATGGCAGATTATTTATAGGAACTAAATCAGGCGAACTAACAAAAAACTAACGTACATTATTCTTCTCAACCAAAAAGTAACTAACTTACCCAAGGGAACGACAATAACAAAAAAACAGTTACAAAATTAGGATCACTTCTTTCACAAATCTCCACATTGAGACTAATTTTTGGGATCTCACTATGAGAGCAATCTGCTCATAAGTTCAGCCACCAGAAACCTTTAAAATTTTCAAAGCTTCATTGTACTTGGTAATTGGAATCACCTTAGTGAGTAGATCAGCTGGATTAGCATCAGTTGACATTTTCTTCACCTGAACCAGCCCTTCTTCTATCACATCTCTGATAAAATGCAATCTGATATCAATATGTTTTGTTCTCTCATGGTACATGCTATTCTTTTTTAGGTGTTGGATTTTAGGGTTGGGTCGCCCAAAATGGGTCCATGACCCATGATCCATGACCCAACTTGTTTTTTGAATATAAGTGGTAGTTAAATGGGAAGCTAACTAAAGAAGCACAAAAAAAAAAAAAGAACTTTAGATTGTGGAAATGAGTGGCATTCATTTATGTAATGGTCGCTATTTGATCCAGTGAAGCAAACAAGATCTCCATATTCCGCTGTAATTCTTTCTCTGGTATGTATCCATTATCTCTATAATTTAATTCATCATTGGTATCAGAGCATTTCCTGTTTGCTTTCAGATTGGATGCAATGCCATAGTTGCACTGAAGAAATCATAGTCATAATAAGAAGATTCAACAGGAACAGAATGGTTTAAAATTCAAATATGCAAAATAGATGGATTTGAAAAATTAGAGAAAAGAAAAAAAAATGAATTTGACATAATCTTGGAAAGTCTATCAACAGACATTAAAAAGACCAAGATATTTTCTTCATCTATTGTTTTTCATTCATATTTTCTCGCCAGAAAGTGACCTTTTTTTTTGTTTCTGGGTTTGTTTTTTTTTCAGGTACTGACTGTCCTGGGCAAATTTCTACAGTTATGCATAGTAACCATGGAAAACAGAATTATTTCCATCATTTTCCTTCAAGCCAAACCGATTACATAGAACTTAACTCACATGAAAAAAATAAATTTGTATACTTCGTGCCCAAGAATAGATATAAAATATAAACTCCAGCAGCTTTTAAGTTTAAACTGAAAGGGCTGTAATTTAAAATATAATATATATATATATATATATATATATATATATATATATATATATATATATATAGATATTTTTTCAATGAAATATCAAATTAGAAATATGAAGTAATATGAGTTTGACTTAGTACACTAAGAAAATCATAGAAGGGTTTGATTCCAATTTCCACGTATGGAATGGAAATGACATGGCACAAATAAATAATTAAATATCTTCACTCGTGGCCCCGCGAATTTCTCCAGACAAACTACGCTTCTCTTCAAGGTGATGTCGCACGCGCCCGGAGAGACGCTTGACTCCACTCTCTCCATGTGCGGGTTGGGTAGTTTAGGTTCCCATCTAGGGACATGAGAGAAGTCCAAAAACTGTTTTTTTTCTCTTCTCCTCTCTGCGTTTTTTTTCTTTTTTTTCAAATATGAAGTATTATTATTTTATCAAAATAAGTGATAAAATAATATACTAATAATTGTCAAACAAAATTATATGATTTACAATGGTTATTGGACATTTTCAGGCATTCCTTTTCAGGTAATTATTATTTTGGGAGAATTAATTAAGTTCTTTTTTTTGTATATGTACAGACAAATAATGGTTAGATTCATTCGCACACCTCGAGTCATACGGACTTATGCGCAAAGATTAGAAGTCATTAGGCTGACTGAAGAGCTCAAAAATCTCCAACCTAATCCAGCAGTTTTTAAGGAAGACTTTGTACATCTTGTGAATTATATAATCAAGCTTCATGAAAAAGTTCAAGAATTGATTTGGGCAGGAGAATTAAAGATGAGTTTGAATTGGATGAAATTGAAGGTTTTGAGAAACGCTTACCAAATAGATACTAAAAGGCATTCTAGATTTCTTATTAGATAAGAAAATGAAGGGAAATAAACAAAGATAACTTTGTTGTTCACAAGTTTGTATCGGGTCTACTTGAAAAAGTCTAAATGTGAAAAGGGACCAGACTCGAAATTACTACCTTAAAAATTCCTCATAATCTACCCGGTAGGAAAGAATAAGCCAAGATTAAGTTTCCTAGAGAGATAAAGAATAGATTCATTAGCTCACTTCCGCTAAGTTCGCACGTTTGTAAAACATTATGGATGTTTAATATCACAACTTTAGTTGCTCGAGATTTTATATATATATATAATATAAATATTCATTTTATTTCTAGTAGAAGCAATTTTGGAGTTTGTTTTCAATGTTTATGATTTATATTGAATTTTATGATACTTTATGTACTTGAAAATGCATGTTTTGGATAATTGTCTTAGAGAATCTTTGCCTAATTAATTGGCTTAGTGATAGTCTCACATTAGGGATTTAGAGGATGATCGAGAAACATAGTGACCTTTGATTCTAAAACCTTATATGTGAGTTATTTCTAATGCAATTAATTAGAGACTAGGTAGATATATGTGTATGGATGAAACATTAATACTGTGCAATTTATGTCTTACCATAGAACCTGTTGAACACAATGTCTTCTGTATCCAAAAACATTATCGCTGAGCTTAACAAAGGTGAAAAGCTAAATGGTGATAATTATGAGATTTGGAGCATGAAGATTCAATATGTGCTGGAAGAGCAAGAAGCTCTTGAGGTACTCAATATTGTACTGGATGAGCCTGAGGCAGGGAATACGACCCAACATAAAAGGGACCGGGAGGCTTATGAAGCCTGGAAGCGAAAGAATTCTCTAGCTCATAACGCCGTCAAAGAAGATGGAAAATGATATCATGAGAATCGTGGTTACGACTCGGGCAATGGACATGTATCTCGCTTTAAAGAATAAGTTCGTGCTACATCAAGAACTAGTCTTAGATCACTAATGATCAAATTTGACACACCTACAAAAAGAAATCGATCATTCAATGAAAAGTGATTTACGTGAGATGTCAAATATGATTTGTGAGTTAAAGGACCGGTCATGTGTCAGACCGACGAGCAACAAGTCCAAGTCAGACCGCTTCCTCGCTCTCTTCGCACTGGGAGCATATGAAGATGCATTTGACCCACAATGAAAATATCCGAACACTGGATGATGTGGGTGCGCCATCTGAAGCTAGAAGAAGAAAGAATTGAATCTTCCAAACTTAATACAAACGCGGAGATGGTCAATCTAAATTTTTAAGAAAAGCTTATGGGCGAAAGCGCAAGTATCAAGGTGGGTTCCAAGACAAAAACAAGAAGAAAGCTCATTTCAGCAAGAAACATGGTAATGACCAACACGAGAAAGGAAAACGTTCTTTCAAGAAGAAAAACATGGCCAAGATCAAGTGCTTCACCAGTCACTAAAGGGCATTTTCAGACGCAGATTGCCCTGAACCTAAGAAGGTATTTGGCTATACTAAAGTTAGTGAACTTTGCGTAGCTAGTTATGTTTTTCTAACAAATACATATCCTTTGTGGATTGTAGACTCAGGGACAACGGACCATGTAGCGAAGGATAGAGACCTTCTGGAATTTCGGCGAATACCACATGGAGCAAAATGGATCTACAAAGGAAACAATGCAAGAGTTTCAGCTCAAGGAATAGGCACATGCAAGTTAGTCTTGCGAGGTGGCCGAACTTTACTATTGCATGATGTTCTCTATGCTCCGCAGATTTGCCGAAATTTAATTTCAGTGTTGGTTTTGTTAAAACTAGGTTTTAATATGTATCTTGCTAAGAACAATATTGAATTGTCTCTAGGAACTACTCATTATGGATCTGGTTATGTATTGAATGGTTTTATTGTCATGGATACTGATTATTATGAATGTAATTTGAGTTATTCTATGATAACGTCTTCACATAATTCTGAGATTGATGTGAATTTATGGCATGCTCGGCTTGGCCATATTGGTCAAAATCTATCAGATAGCTAGTTAAAACGCGGCTACCGCCTAATTATGACAAAGTAGATCTGTTTACTTGTGAGCACTGCCTGGCTGGTAAAAGTACTAGAAAACCATTTGGTAAAGGAACCAGAGTCACTTCCCTTACAATTATCCATTCCTCGACTATGGGCGGTCCAATGAATGTGAGAGCAAGGCATGGGGCTTATTATTTCATCACATTTACAGATGATTATACTCGCTTCGGTATTGTCTATTTGATAAATCATAAATCAGAGGCAATACTGTTGCTTCCCAAAGCTATATGAGCTTTTAGTTGAGAATCAATTAGATAGAAAATTAAAGCATTAAGAACCGACGAGGTCAAAATATTCTCTATTCTGATCGGGCTTTGTGACAACTATGATGAAAAAGGAATTCAATATCCTGACTATTCTGAAGGAATCCACAACAAAATGGTGTTGTCGGAAAGAAGAAATAGAACGCTCCTTGAAATGGTTAGGTCTATGATGACACAGGCAAATTTGTCAATCACTTTGTGGGGTGATGCACTATTAACCCGCCACATTTGTCTCAACTCGTGTGCCTAGCAAGCCATTCCCACTACTCCATATGAGTTATGGACAAAAAAGCAAAACCCGACCTAAGTGTTTAAGACCGGGGGATGCGGCTTATGTTTAATACCTCGCACCCACATGGTAAACTAGGTGCCTTGGGAAAGAAATGCATTTTATAAGATACTCGTATTCGAAAGGGTATGTGTTTATAGTGAACACAATAATGAGTCTCACGTAATTTGAATCACGAGGATGTCACATTCTGTGAGAATGATTTTCCTCAACAAGGTGATATCAATAAAGACTTTGTCTCATGAGACCATGGATTTTGGTGATCAAGACTCACTTCATCTCGAAAGTAGAGGACGAGGAAATATGTTTCAACCTGTGGCGCGAATGATAATGATCTTGATCAAAATAGAAGTAATCCAACAGAGTACTCAAACACTTAATATCCCCGGTCCAAGTGTATACCTGAGGATAATAGAGAACTGCTCTTCCATAACCTAAATTGCGACGTAGTGGCTGACAAGGCATTCCTCGTCGTCGTGCTTTGACATCGAGGGTGGTGAAGCTCAGAGCCATTACACAAGATAAAGATGAGTCAAGGAATGTCACAGAGGCTCTCTTGCCCCGATAAGGAAAAAATCGAAAGCAATGGAGGAAGAAATGGAGTCTATGAGATCAAATCAGTTTGGGAACTTGCTGATCTCCGAAAGGACGCAAGGTCATCAGGGGAATATAAATGGGTTCTCAAAATAGTTAAGGCTGATGGTACAATTGATAAATATAAGGCTAGACGAGAAGGAAAGGCTACACACAACAGGAAGGAATAGATTATGAGGAAACTTTTTCTCCTGTTGTGAGATTCACCTCAATTCGTTTGATACTAGCTATCGTAGCAAGTATGAATCTTGAATTACATCAAATGGATGTAAAGACAACATTTCTAAATGGTGATTTAGAAGAGGAAATCACATGCAAAGAGCGCCTCAGAGTTTGTTAACGAAGGCCAAGAAAATAAAGCCTGTAGACTTTGTGTCCATATATGGCCTAAAACAGCCTTCAAGACAATGATATATTCGCTTCCATAATAATGATCATATTAATGGTTTTATTATGATCGACTCTTAAGATCATCAGGTATATAAAAGATCCATGGACAACAAGTTTATAATTATGTCATTATATGTTGATGATATACTTATAATCGGTAATAGCAAGGAGTATGTAAATGAAATTAAAGCGATTATCATCCACCTCGAGATGAAAGATATGGGTGAAGTCGCTTATATTCTCGAGTAAGATCTCCGCAGACTCAAAGAAATTATTGTCTCTGGCCACAAGAGTCGTACATCAACAAGATCCTCGAATCGATTCCAAATGCAAGATTCCAAACCCACCATACTCCTATCGCTAAAGGTGAAGGTCTTAGTCATGAATGCCCTAAAATTCCCACAGTTAAGAAGAGTATATGAGGAAAGTTCCTATACAAGTGCAGCCTGAAGTCCGATGTATGCTATGATGTGTACAAGACCCGATATTTGTTCATATTGGCATGGTAAGCCGACATCACCCAACCCAGACTGCATCGAGCAAGCAAAGGATACTAAGGTACCTAAAAGGAACCGGCTACTTATTCATTGTGTTACGAAGGAAATGATCCGCACTAAAAGGCTACACCGATGTCACCAGGAGGAGACTTAGATGAGAGAAAGCTCACTGGGTACATCTTACCAACAATAAAAATATATCATGGTAGTAAGAAGCAATCCCGCATAGCCTTGTCCACAATGGTCGAATTTGTAGCTTTTTCAGTCATAGCGATAAGAAGCATCGCGGGCTCAAAAGTTTTTTCGATCACTGGGTGTAAATGCTAAAAGTGCCGACCCGCCTAGCGGAACTGATAGCCAAGCAAAGAATAGCATACACAAAGGACCCTGCTATCATAGCAAAACCAAACACATGTATATAAAGTATAACTTTGTAAAGACATGGTTACACACAAGAAGGTGAAAGATGAAGTATATCCTACGCGTGAAATGGTTGGGTGATCCCTTGACAAACCGATTCCTCGAGATATATTTATAAAGCATGTGAAATCTCAAGGATTGCGTAGAATATGATATACTTATTGTAATGTTTCCCAACAATGTTCATGTTGTATTAATGTTCAAATAATAAATATGTTTGTTATAAGCCTACACATATGTGTGAGTGTTTATTTTTTAGTAATACACTCTCGATTTATTGAAAAGTATGTCGGACAAATAAAGAGATTAGCCCTTCCTTACACGCGTGTAATCGCCCCATTAATTTTAGTAGTTGATTTAGATGAGATAATGTTGTTTATTATCTAAGTGGATAATCGAGCCAAGCTTAAAATATGAATGTCGCTATATCAAACAAGATGAGATCTTATTAAAGATTGTAAGTGAATTAATAAAAAAAAAATTTCACTTTATCTGTCTATGTTGCCAGATTTGAGTTCTAATGAACATGAAAGAAGTAGACAAGAGAACTCAAGTTAGACATTAAGAATGTCTGAACCATTATCCGCATCTGCATTAATACATTACATAAAGACATAATCTATGGAAAGGAGAAAATACCGTAGCACGTGTTTCATACCATGTGTGCAAATAATGACCAATATAGTACTCAAAGCTCGCATCTCACTTTGATGTGTGAGACCTTAAGGAATAAGAATCTTATATTTATACCCTTATGACTCTATTCTAATTCTTAAGACTTAATTTAATACTTGCTATTTTAGAGTGTTACCAAAGGACTATGAGAGATTCAGTCTAACTGGGTACTACTGGAAAAGCAAATTAAATTAAAGTTAAGAGATTTGAGAAAAGAGGAAGATCATTAAACGTATCACATTTTGTTTGTATTCACCGGTATACCAATTATAGAGTGTCTATAATTGTGAATACAATATATGATATATAAGATTGAGATCGTTTGAGATTTGAATGTGATAAAATGATCTAGGTACGTATACTTAAGTCTACTCATGATCTTTTGCTCACGAGAAGCTATATATTCCTAACAGATGTATAGCAAAGAGCTCTCGAAGTATGCTGGTCACACGATCTATTTTTCTTGTATGAATTGGTAGAGAGTATAAGAGATGATGTTCTCTTATAAGATATTGAGAGAGAGCATGGATCCCATTTCGTGCGAGTGGGAGATGTTGGATTTTAGGGTTGGGTCACCCAAAATGGGTCCATGACCCATGATCTATGACTCAACTTGTTTTTTTGAATATGTTTAGTTAAATGGAAGTTAACTAACAGCTTAATAAAAAAAAAAAAAAAAAAAGAACTTTAGATTGTGGAAATGAGGGCATTCATTTATGTAATTGGCCGCTTATTCGATCCAAAGGAAGAAACAAGATCTCCATATTCTCGTTGTAATTCTTTTTCTGGTATGTATCCATTATCTCTATAATTTAATTCATCAAGGTGAATAGCACTTTGAGAGTCACAAAAAACATTCACACAGCCCTGCTCACAACCAATCTCATCAAGTATTCCCTTTAACCACAAAGCCTCTTTCGTAGCCTCAGTCAAAGCAATATATTCAGCTTCCGTTGAAGAAAGAGCCACAACTTTTTGCAAGGAGTACTTCTAACTAATGGTGTTGCCACCGATTGTGAAAACATAACCAGATATAGACTTTCTTTTGCATAAATCACCTCCAAAATCTGGAATCACGGTAACCGGTGAAACCTTGTGAAAATATCAAACCTCTTATACCACATTGTAGGAGATTGTTTCAAACAGTATAAGGATTTTTTCAAAAAACATACCTTGTTTTCATCTCCTTGCAAAAGATACCCTTTTGGCTGGCTCATGTATATCTCTTCATTTAAACTACCATGTAGAAAGGCAGTTTTAACATCTAGTTGTTCCAATTCAAGGTCTTGAATTGCAGCAATAGCAAGAATTAGCCTTATGGAAGTATCCTTTACAACTGGTGAATAAACATCATGATGGTCAATGCCCTCAACTTGTGAATAACCCTTGGCAACTAGTCTTGCCTTAAATCTTTGGTTTTTCTCCACCTCCCGGAATTTCCCTGGGTTTCAGTTTATAAACCCACTTGCAACCAATCACTCTTTCCCTTTAGGTCTAGAAATGCTATCATGCCTCATTTGTTTTTAGTGACTTGATCTCTTCATCCATGGCCTTCCTCCAACTAATCCAATCTTCATTAGCCTTAGCTTCAGCATATGTGACTGGTTCTTTCAACTCCAAAGAGTCAGCAATATTTAGAGCAAAACCAATAAAGTTTGCTTGTGCAAACCTCGATGGAGGTCTTATTTGCCTTCTTGATTTATCTCTGGACAGCATATAATCACTTAATTGACTATCTCGTGACAAATCCTCACCAAGTTCTGCTTCTATCTTAATTTTATGACTTGTCCTTATACCAGAATTTTGATGATCAGTCTCTGTTGCCATAACAATGCCATATTGTATACCTCCACCTTAATATGAACTGTTAGCATCATTAGAGCTCAATTCAACATCTGAAACCCGAGAGACATCATTCTGATTCACCTCATGTTTCTGGTTTGTGTCAACACCTTGTACAAGTGTTCTATAAGAGCATTTCTCATTGAAAGTAACATCTCAGCTTATTATGCATTTCTTTTTCTCTATCAACCAAATTTTATATCCTTTTACACCAGAAGGATAACCTAAAAATACTCCCTTCAATGCTCTTGGGCTCAACTTACCTTGACTAGCATGAACATATGATGTCTAGAAATCCACAGTGGTCCTATTTAATTTTTCCGCAAGTCATTTTGTTGAGGTGTCTTCTAACAGTGATGTCTTATAAATCCCATTTTTAGCACAATATTTGTCAAATCTATCAAGGTGGCACTCTAGACCATTGTCAGTTCTCAACCTTTTGATTTTCTTCCCTATTTGATTATCAATTAGTGTTTTCCACTCAACAAACTTTTGGAAAGCCTCATCTTTTGTTCTCAAAATAAATCCATGTTTTATTCGAGTAATCATCAACAAATGAAACAAAATATTGACAACTGGAGAGTGAAGGGGTCCGTGGGTGAGCTTCATAGATCTGAATGAATATAGTCCAAAGTTGCCTTTGTTTTGTGTATCCCAACATCAAATTTTAGTCTATGATCTTTACAAAGTGTGCAGTCTTCACAGAATTCCAAATCTTTAATCTCTTTGCTGTCCAATAGACCATGTTTGCTAAGTGTAACCAGCCCTTTCAAACTCGTGTGTCCTAATCTGTTGTGCCATAATTGAGTCTTATCAAGGCTTGCTTCTGTAGTTGATGTTTCACCAATCACTGCACTCCCTTGCAAGACAAAAGCCATTTTGTGTGCTGGGCCTTTCATCACCACTAAAGAACCCTTCATCACTCTCAATACTCCAACCTCTGACTTGTAGCTGTAGCCTTTTTTATCCAACATCCCTAAAGAAATCAAGTTTCTTTTAAGGTCTGGAATGTGTCTAACTTCAGCAAGAATTTTTATAGTTCCATTCCACATCTTAAATTTTATGGAACCAATACCAACCACATAGCATGTCATGTTATTTCCCATGAGAACACTACCACCATCAATAGTTCCATCCTACATCTTAAATTTTATGGAACCTATACCAACCACATAGCATGTCATGTTATTTCCCATGAGAACACTGCCACCATCAATGGACTTATATTTGAAAAAAAATCTCTTCTAGGTGTCATAGGAAAAATGCACCCAGAATCCATGATCCACTCTTCCTTTGGACCATTAAAAGAGATGGCCAAGACTTCAGCTGAGTCAAACTCAAACTCTTGAGAAACTGCTGCAAGATCCTCATTCTTGCTCATTTCCTTATTTTTCTCTAGTTTTTTTCTTGTGGACATTCCTCTGAAATGACCCTTTATTGCATACCCAACACGCTTTTCTTTCCCTGACTTGGATCTTGGATTTACTTCTTTGTTCTGGTTGCTTTCCTTCTCAGATCTTTCTCGAACATTCACCCCCTCACCAAGTTGCTTGATGTGTTTGCCATTAGCTTTAAGATCTAATTACTCCTTGGAGTAGGCAGCCCCCCATTACTTAAGAGACAGAGTTTCCTTACCATACTTCAAAGTATCACGCAGCTGATCATACTAATTTGGCAAGGAATTTAGCAAGAAAATAGCCTAATCTTCCTCATCTATTTTTACATCAAGATTCTCCAAATCAGCCACCAATTTGGTGAACTCATCAACATTTTCATCTATGGTTTTTGACTCATCCATCTTGAATCCATAGAACTTTTGCTTCAGGTAGATTCGATTATGAAGGGCTTTAGTCATGAACAATTGCTCAAGTTTGAGCCACATTTTAGCTGCAGTCTTTTCCTTAATCACCTTTCTCAGAATCTGGTCACACAAACTGAGAATTATTGTGTTCCTTGCCTTCTTTAAGATCTCAACCTTTTCTTTGGCTTCTAATGAAGGTGACATCTTGGTCCCCCCTTTCGGAGCCTCATCTAGGTCTAAGTTCCCCAAATGTGCCATCATTTTCTCCCTCCACAAGTTGAAATCGTTCTTGCCATCAAACTTGGAAGTTGACATTCTGACTTGAGTTATGGTCAGTAACTCTAATCACGTACACAACTCCCACTCTGGTGCCAAGAAGTTTCCAAGAACCTTGATTCTTGATCGAGTTCTTCCTTGAACACTGAACTTGGCTCTGATACCAGTTTGTCAGGAATTCCATTGTTATCTGAAACCAATTCAGAACACAGAACTTAGAGAAAAAGAGAAAAAGAAGAAGAAGAAGAAGCACTTCAGATCTACACAAAAAGTTCCAAGCTGTTTTCTTCAATGCTTTCTATGTCAGGGAACAAGAACAGACTCAAGAAAAAGAAAACCATAACAGAGCACTCATCTATTTTGTACAAATGAGTCTTAAAAAAAACCCTCCATCTATTATACTCTACAACCTTCTGATGACAGATTATTTATAGGAACTCAATTAGGCAACCTAACAAAAAAATTAAGTACATTATTCTTTTCATCCAAAAAGCAACTAACTCACCTAAGGGAACGAATATAACAAAAAACAGTTACAAAATTAGGATCACTTCTTCACAGATAGCTTAGACGTGCCTCAAATAGACCCTAGGTCCATCAGTAACTTGTCTTTTTAAGTTTCTTTGGCCTGTTACTGGACTCCTACGTGTATCCCACTATCAGTTTGTTTCTAGTCCGGACTTCCCATGTCTGGCATGTCCCTACACCATAGGATTGCCTTAGTCCGAATTACTTCTTTGTCCTACTAGGGACTTCACCTCTATTTCATCAAACTTGATTTTTGAAGTAGCTATTTTCTTGTAAAACCCTTGAGACGGAGATATGGACAATCTCTAACCCAACATTTTTCATTAAAATATGCAATTTTTTAAAATATATACAATTCTATTATTAAATATCATATGACAATATTTTTATATTAGTGCTATTTTATATTATATCTTTCAAATATTTTTTAAACTCATTTATTTTAATAAAATTTTATTTTTTAATATTTTTAAACAAAATTGAAAATATTTAATAATATTTTTATATTAGTATTATTATTTTTGTTATATCTTTCACATATATTTTAAACATTTTTCTTTTTGAAAAAATTTTATTTTGAATATTTTTTGTTTAAAAAATGGGTGACATAAAAATGGAAAAAAAATGATTAAAAAATGGGTTGAGAAATAAATTTATGACAAGTCTCCCATTATTTTAATTTAGAATTATAGACAAGTTATATGTTGATTAAGTATGAGATATAATAAATTATAGAATTGTACTTTATTATATCATGTCATCAACTAATTATGCAAGATAAAATATCTTATCTCAATCTAATATCATATTCGATTAACTATCCATAACATTATATCATATAATATATAAGTTGTAATCTTTATCTGGATATGACAATATATAAATATGGAATCTGGCACAGCACATTTTTGCTAGGAAGGTAACCAGGTTGCAGACAACCTGGCAAAGATTGGAATCTGCAGGTTAGTAGTGCAACTAGATGGAGAAGCCCTCCTGCTGGAAAGGAAGAAGTTATGTTGCAAGACGTTCATATTTTTTTGTATATCCATTCCCTAATTTATGGTATTATGTTCTCGTTAAAACTCGAATTTGGTTTTTTTTTTGTACCCGTCAAACCCTTAACTAGTGAATCTTGCCTCACTAACAAGGAAAATATGTTATCAAAAAATGTAAATTTTAGAACTTGATTGGTGATAATTGTTTAATCTTGGGAAGTTGAAAGGTGTTAGAACTTTTATTAGTGACTGAATATTTTGGAAGAAATTATGTTGGTTAATGAATATTTTGGACGAAATAGACAAATAGTAGAAGAAATTATTTTGGATGGTGAATATTTTTGAAGAAATTATTTTGGCTAGTGAATATTTTGAAAGAGATTTTTGGAACTCCATTTGATGTTTTTGATTAGAATCAAAACCTTTGGTATGGAATAATTCCTTTACTTTTTGAGAGTTTTAATTTAGAGATTCCAAATATATTGATAAATATTGGTTGCTAGTATCATTGATTAAAATCTTGTATTGACTGATTTCAAGATGATGCATATAATCCTCTTGATGTTGTACAAATGAATTGGGCCTTTGAGTTCTGGAGAAAAAATATTTTGTATGTTAGTTGTGTAGAAAAAGTCATATAAAAGTCTCTAATGACAACCTTTGGTTTGTGTTTTGTTAATAGTGATTTTCTTGTAGGAAACTTATAACTTTCCGGAGAAAGTAGTTTGTAAGGAAACTTATAACATATAAAAAGATTCTTTTTACAGTGGCAACATGATTAGAGTATTTGAGTGTGTAATACCAATACTATGTTTGTAATCATTTAATTCTTAAAGGATTGTTTAATATTTGTAATTGACCCAAGAGTAGGTATGGTATGTCATATGTGCATGGATTAACAATTTTCAAGTGTACCATTATTTTCTTGCATTTATATTTCTGCACGTATTTATTGGATGTTATAGTTTACGATTAGAACTTAATTTAGTTTCAAGTGTCACAAAAAATTGTTATAACACTAATTTGTGACAACCATACTAAAAAAAGGCAAATTGGTATTATATGCACAGATTAAAAAACTCCTTCAAAGAAATAAAACCTTTCAACAAGAATTAGAATTTGAATACACAACAATAATAACAACTCTAATAAGAATGAACAATAATAAATCAAGAACATCTAATCAAGAAAAAGACACCATATATAACATAGAAAACCCTCCAAATGAAGGTAGAAAACCATTGAAAACTTTCTTCCACTATGATAAATGAGGATATAAATATACTAATACTTGAGGTGAGAAAACTATGAGTAGAAGGGTAATGGGAAGAACCTTTAACTTTACTATTGAGCCTCGGAACAATGCCCATAAAACAATCATAATTTTCTCATTTTCCTAATCCTTTTACTTTTCTCTTTCATCTCTACTTATCAAAACCTAATAAAATTTATATATGGAATTAGGGAATATCCAAATATTAAATAGTCTGATACATGGACTCATAGGCTAGACAACCTTACCCAACATTAAAACCTCAAAAACCTTTAAAAACTTTTTTTTCGCAGTTGCTTTAAATTAGGTTTTTTCTAAACACAACATTGAAAGCTTTTATATCATATATAAAAATATTACTATTTTTAAGAAATTGAAGTTAAAAGAAGGTACTTTTATAATGATTTGTAGCTGTTTTAAATTGAAACCATCAAAGAGTTCCTAAAAGTAAAATATATAATTAAAGAAATATATAAATTTGTACTCTGATTAGTGATTATTGTTTAAAACCTCAAAATTTCAAATCTTCATTTTTATTCAAGTCTTTATTTATTTTTCAATATAAATTTTCTGAAAAGTAGTAATAATTTTTATATATGATATAAAAATAATATCATATATAATATCCTGAAAGGCAGGATACCTAGCTCAATTGGAGTTAAATAAGGTTCATTAATATTCAAATACCTAGCTCCACCCAGAGGGTTCAACCTTAGAAAAGGTGGATCCGAGGTCAGAGTTTCATTGGGGAATAATTTACTATATTGTAATAAAAAAACAAGGCTCATTTATAATGATTATAGTATGCTTTGAAATTATGACGATCCTAAGATTACTCTCATCACTTTTTCTGGTAGCTAGTCCATTCCTCGTATCAAAAAAATTTTCATTTCTCATTCATAATATATATACCCTTTTAGTTCCTCGAAACATAGGTTGTTTCAATTTTGATTGCATGTTATTTAAATGATCACATGTTATGTCATGTTATTTAAATAATCACAACATGTTGGCATGTCAGAGATTCGGCTAACATTTTAAATAAATAAATAAATGAGGGATCTTGAAAACTGTTTTCAAAAACAAATTTTGAAAACTGTTTTCACCCTTTTAGTTCCTATTTTTGAAAATTTATAGGAAATATAAAGAAATATATTTTTTGTCTGAATTAGTTTTTTTTTTTTTTGTGTTTTATATGCCAAAAAAAAAGAACTATTTTTTGTGTTTTCCTTAATTCTTTTTATTTTTTAGAACGAAGAAAAACAGTTTTAAAAAATTATAACCAAATACACCATAAGATTTGTACTATTTTTATGATATCTCACTCTTTCCTCCAGATCTGTGACAACTGAAGCAGTTTGACAGTGTGAAGCGCAAAAAAATGGAGATGGGTGGAAAAATGGGAGTGTTGAGGAAAGAGCTGAAGAAGACAAGTGTGTTAGCAGGACCAATGGTGGTGACCACCCTTTTGCAGTATCTTATGCAGGTGGTATCACTCATTATGGTTGGACATTTGGGTCCCCTTCCTCTATCTGCGGTAGCCATTGCCACCGCTCTTACCAATGTTACTGGCTTCAGTCTTCTTGTTAGTATATATTCATACCCTTTCCTGTTAGAAGTTTTTTTTCTCTCTTTTTTTTTGGTTTGGTTTGAACAACTTCATGATTTAATGGAAAGCAGTCCGGAATGGCGGGGTGGTTGGAAACTCTGTGCGGGCAAGATATGGAGCCCAGCAATACCACAAGCTCGGAAACTATACCTACAGTGCCATTATTTCTCTTCTTCTGGTTTGTATCTCACCAGTCTCCTGTGATATTCATGGACAGATACTGATTTTTATAGGCCAAGATCCTTCGATTTCATTTAGCTCGCAAATACACAATTTGGCTTATCCCTGACTATCTGGTTGTGCCATTCTGAAACCACTGGTACTCTGCAGACTCAGAGTTTGACTTCTGCCATTGATGATAAGTTCCTTCATTGTTCTTTTTTGTATCCATATACCTATTTTGTTGGATTCTTTATATTTTAAACTGGGGTTGGGAGACATAGGGGCAGCTATTGCCTTCTTGGTTCGTCCAACTGGTGTAACCTGGTATTGCTTTGACTGTATGTGATTGATACTCTTCAAAGTGATGTGTGGGAGGGGCTACAAGAATGAGATTCTCAAAGGAATCTTTTCTGTCATCGGAGAGTTCTTCTGCATTCTGCCTTTCCAGCAGCTGTAATGATTTGGTAATTTCTAAATTCATCATGGTTTCTGAGTTCCATTCTCCATCTTCTTTCGTTCCCTGACTAATTTCCATTTTACGGATTATTTAAGTCTGAAATGGTGGTCATGTGAGCTGATTACTTTGCTTTCCGGCCTTTTACCGAATCCAAAGTTGGAGTCTTCAGTTCTTGCTATATGGTAAGAATTTCTATATTTCTCCATGGATGATTCCGGATGTTTTTGGCTAAATTAATTGGTCTAAATATTTATGATGTCTTGTTGATTAATTAGCCTTACCATCTACCTTACATTTCACCATAAATTATGGTGGCCAAGGCAGTAGCAAGGTATGCTCTATGAATAGAATGGTGTCTTTATTACTGTATGAGGCTATATTATATCTCTATATATAAAACAAAGGCATGTGGATGTTTTATGCAATTTCGAGTCTCAAATGAAGTAGCTGGGAATTTACAGGTAAGGCTCGAATAGCTGTTTGGGCTGTGATAAATATAGACGCGGTTGCTGTAGTTACGGTTCTCAGCTGCCGCTATGTAGCTGGGGAGAAGCCACAGTAACGATGAGCAAGTCGTGGACTATGTTGCAGTGATGACTCCTCTTATTTGCATCTCCATCATCATGGACAGCTTACAAGGAGTGCTTTCTGGTTTGTTCCTAATTGTCTTCTTTCCTTTGTTCTTTTGACCAAAAAAAGAAAAAGAGTTATATACTACTTTAAAAAAAACTTCAAATAATTTCTAAGGTAGGAGATCAGCCCTTAATCTATTTGTTATCAATGTATCCACTAATACGTACATTCATATTAAACTAAATCTTGCGTTCTGAAGCTTTCTGAGAGTTGATTTTAATACAGATACAAATTATTTGGCAAAAGGTCCTAGCCGGGTTAAGACCTCTCCCTCCAATTTAAATTCTCATTTGTTTATTTGAAAGCCCATAAATGATTCTATCTGGTTTGTTTCACTCTTCACATGTGGGCATGAGGCTGAGCTTTTAAGAGAGTTTGGTTGCTTAAAAAACCACGAAAAGTCATTAAAAGGCCCAACTTTTTTCTGGGAGTTAAGAGAGTTCGACCCTGAATATTATAAAAGGGAGCCGTTTCTGGGAGTTTCAGAAGCTACCAAGACACTATTTACCATTAGAAATATTGTTAGATAAAATTATTCTCCATCATCCTCTCTCAAGAAAAAACTAGAATTCTTACTTTCTTTGTGAAAATATGAGGGCAAGGCATTGTCCAGTCAAACAAAAATGGTTCTCATTACTCTGGTTTCATTCATGACTTTAAGCTAAATTTTTTTGCCAATAAGACAAATGAGCAATGGATCTTGGACCCGGCCGGGCATCTAGAAATTAAATAACCCAAAGAAGGTTTATTTTATCCAACATGAGATGATCACAGATACTTCATATATTGCCCACCTTAACTTGCTTTTCTTAAGTGGTTTTGGAGTTAAAAGTATTTTAGTCACAATAGTAATATCAAATATGTTAACTCAATTATCAAATATATAGGTTTTGAATCGTTTCATTATACTATTAACTTTGATGTTGTTTCATCTTTTATGGTTTTTAGTGATTTTGATTATATGTTTATATTAATGTATTGCTAGTTGGAATCAATGAAATTATTTTTCTCTTCAAACAAAAAAAAAAGTGGTTTTGCATACTGTGTGGTCATTAAGTCATTAATCACGAGTTTGCTTCCAAAATTCATTGAGAAAATAATTTACTTAATTCTTGGCATTAGGGGTTGCTAGAGGAAGCGGGTGGCAGAAAATGGGGGCGTATGTGAATCTGGGTGCATTTTATTTGGTGGGAGTTCCGGTAGCTGTCACACTGGGTTTCGTTCTACATCTAAAAGGGAAGGGACTTTGGATCGGAATAGTGGCTGGTTCTGTTATACAAGCAACTCTTCTTTCTCTTATAACTGGTTTCACAAATTGGAAAAAGCAGGTTACTTGTCTATTACTCTACTAAATATCTTAGAAATTTTCCTTTCATTTCCCACCTGATGTTTTGTTTGGCTTTTAAGAAAGTCTGAGGGGGAGAAATATAACAGAAATCTTGCAGATACTTGGTACGGGGATGCATGGTGATACTTATAATAAGTTTTCTAATTGTAGATCATTTTTTCTATGGTATCTGAAGGGAGTTAAAAGAAGATTAAACAGTGAAATTTTATTTGGACACTGCAGGAGAACAAGGCACGAGAGAGAACCATTGGACACACGGCTTCCGCGGGGAATAGACCGAATTAAATTAAGAATCCAGGAAGAAATCATTAAGTGTGGAAAAACATGTCTGTGATTGTTCTCGTCTTTCAATTCCGTTGTAAGATGTATGATATCGACGTGAGATATACAATGAAGGAATCAATGTACAATGAAGGGATCATGATTGAATAAGATGTGTAATAAACTAATATAATCATCCTTAGGGTTTACTAACCTTTGCCAGTAACCTGCCTATTCTCATCGATAGATTTAGGTATGGGGGGGCCTAATTGCCAAAGACCTGAAGAGAAAACAACTGCATATGTATGTAAAGGCCTTAGGGAGAATGTGTGAAGAACTTAGGGAGAAGTGGTCTATTTATAGACCCCAAATCCTAGTCTTATAGGGTTACGATAAGTAACTAATTCTTACATTGTAGGGTTTTTTTGCCTATCAAATAACCAAACTCATGCCTTATTAGGTTTCTTGTCTCTTAAGCAATCATCTAATGGACTTTATCACTAATTAACTAGCTTGAGGATTCAACGACCCATTAATAATTTTGACTCTTGACCAATGACTTAGATTGTCTCTAGAGCATAAATCCAACAATCTCTCACTTGCTTAGAAGTAAGTATGACCCGTGATCTTATCTAGTGCAATTTCACTATAAGTCCAAATGTGAACTCTAATATTAATAATGTACATATCAATTGTATTTTTTCTTTGTAAAATATAAACAATTAATCAACAAATATTTATACAATCAATTAATTATTTATTCTCTTAACTTATTAGTTTTTCTAACGAATCTAATGCACTAGCCAGTGTCTTTCAACATATGATTACCAAACATATTAGGAGGATATTCATACAAATTCCATTTTGTATATCTCATAAACTCTAATAGTCAAATTATCATTATTCCCAAATCATCAAGGTATTGGTCTATAAAAAGAGATCTCACTTATTGATAACTCAAAGAATGATAATTACTTAACTACATGTTTATAATATACCTCAGGATTAAGAAAACTAGCAAAGTTAATATTAACAGAGATTTAATTCTTTTTTTACATAATATTTTATTTAATTAAATCTTTGTTGACCCTCTCAAAGTGAGTACAACATAACTTACTCTAATATTCTACAATAACCAAGACAAATTATTTTATAGAATATTACAACCTAAATAAATTGCCCAAATTTATTTATCAACTGTGAGACAATTTATTAATTATGAGAACTTATGACCGTGTCTTCTACTGACGTATTACATATACGATCATATACTCAGATAATTAATTTGGAACTTATGCTCTAAACAACGCATGTATAAGAATTTAAGAAATTCATTCCATTAAAATTTGAAAATGAAATTACATTTAGCCTTGCTCCTAGAGCATAAATATAACGAACTCCCACCTACTCTAAAGTAAGTCTGGGACACTCCTAAGACCCATACAATTTAAGCATGCTCTCAAACACATGTTTGGGAAGAGTCTTAGTAAAATGGTATGTTAGGTTCTCCTCATATGCAATTTTACTAGAGTTAATATCCCATTGGAAATCAGAGTCCATATAAACCAGTTTTCCAAGCCTCCAACTGGAATACATCAACATATAATCCCTCATTCTCTTTAGATAATTGAGTATATGTTTTCAACAAATTTCGCTTGTTCTACTGATCCGATTGTATCAAACTTATGATTCCCACTCCAGATAGCAAAATCTCGCCCCAATGCATAACATGGCATATATGAGACTACCATCAGCTGAAGCATAAGGTTTCTTTCTCTTCGAGAGTTTTTGGTGATTGTCCCTTAAAAAGGTGAATTCCATGTTTGAAGAGTAAAAATCCCCTCTTAGAATTCTCCATGCTAAAAATAGCAATTAGGAAGCTTGGGATAGAGCTAACACCTTATTCTGCCAATCTCGTAAAAGTTGATTCCTGAGAATATGTTTAGCTTCACCTAAGTCTTTCATATCAAACTACTATTGCAAGTAACCCTTTACGTCTAACAACACCTTCACATTGTTTCTAATTAACATGATGTTTATCTACGTAAAGAATAGGGAAGACTACCACTATACCTTGAATCTTTCTATGCACACATGGTTTACCAAGGCTATTTTTCTTGTAAATCAACTTGCTTCTAATAGCTTTTACCCCTCTAGGAGCTTCTACAAGAGACCATATTGAATTTGAACCCTTAGATTCCATCTCACGGTCCATTGCGCTTTTCCACTCTTGCACATCAACATCCTCCAATGCTTCTTTGTTCGTGGTAGGTCATCATTAGATTACTTTTAAAATGACTTGATACATCTTATCTAACAAGGTGTACCTTCTAAGTTTATGTATTATCCTCCTACTACGAATTTGTTGCATTGGTTATTGTACATGCACAAGAAGATCCAAGTTTTGTGGTTCAAGTGGATTTCCAATCTCTTCATTATGTTCTTATTCTTGAGTTTCTTGAATTTGGTCCTAAGCTGCCATCAGGTTTTTTTTCACCTTCGTACATGTTGTACATATTCCTTGAACATCAACAAGAAATAAAGGTGGAAACAGAGTTTCAGGATCTCAACGAGTCAAACTCTTCAAGAATCACTTTGCTCCTAGGTTTAAAATTGTTCATATAATCCTCTTTCTAAGAAAATGGCGAGTGCTCACTATACCTTATTTTCCTTTGATTATAAAATATTTCACTTCTGCCTCTCAGATAGCCAATAAACATACACATTTTTGTACGAGATTCCAATTTTTTGTGATTTATGAGCTAAGATATGTGTTGGGGCACCCCAAATCAGAATATGGTTAAAACTGAGTTTGCGCCCTTTCCATAACTCTATGGGTGTCTTTGAAACAAATTTAGATGGAGCCAAGTTTAGTATGTAAATAGTTGTTTCTAAGGCATATCCTTAGAACAATTCAAGTAATGATGAGTAATTGAGCATCGACCTCACCATATCTAAAAGGGTTTTGTTTTTCCTTTTAGAGACTCCATTTTGTTAAGCGTTCTAGGAGATGATAATTGAGAAATTATCCCTTCTTTAGCCAAGTAAGACTTGAACTCTCCAAATGAGTATTCATCGCCTCGATCATACCGAAGCTACTTGACATGGGCACCCAATTGCTTTTCTATCTCAAGGTTATATTCTCTAAACTTTTCAAAAGTCAAATCAGGGGCACATTAGGTAAACATATCACATCTTGGAGGTCATCCAACAAAGGTGATGAAAATACTTTACTTGTTAGAGAAGTGCTTTGGAAGGCCATCAACTTATCACTTATTGTACGTCTTACATTCATTTATAATAAACGCATGTTCATTTCTTTGATGTTCATTTAATATATGAATAGATAGTGATCTTAAATCAAAATAATGAAGTCCTTGATACGTTACATAATGTAAAGGAAATAATATCGTAAACGTCATGATAATGAGATTCTGTATTACGCAATATGTAGTATCTAAACCATCCCTAGCTTCATAGACCAACAAGATCGGGACATTATTGATCCGAATATACTAGCACATGTCAGACTCCTTGATTTGATCAAACGGATGATCTCAAAAACTGTGATCATCGTGATGATTAGAATAGACATGTGAATGCTTGCTAAGAGTAGTTAAGTTCATTAGAAACCCGCTATGAGATAATCATGTGGATTATCCATTCAAACATCAATGATAGTCTCATCATAACAATGGTGCAAGCATCCTTAGACTTTAGGTGCTCAATGGTATCTTGGATATCATCATACTTTGACTTCATCCTTATCGTCTTATGCTACACAGGGTAATGATCGTAAGATACTGGAGCAGATTCGGCGTAATTAAGAAGAAATAAAAGGATTTCCACCACCTTCGATAGAAGGAGGTGATACTTAAGCCATCTTATGTAGATCATTACTTGAAACTCTACAGAGTAAATGTTCTCAAGAAGTTTTTAGTAGACATGCTTTGTGAGTAATAGATCTCGGATACAAGATAAAATAAATGGGCCACTAGCTTATTGGTATCTGTGCGTTATAAAGAGTTATTGGACTCAAGTTCGATTCATGTCTATTGCCATATGAAAATTTTTATTTGAAAGATGGGTTATGATGTCCTACATCGAAAAAAACAAAGCTTCTAAAGCCTTTATAATCTCTCATCTCACCCACGATTATCAAAAGGTGTTCAAGATGGTGGCTAGCCATCAATATCTGACGATGAGACGGTTGAACCGACGGTTCACATTGTTCAGGAGCGATTTGACTCACAATCTAACCTAATGAATGAAATCCAGACTTAAAAAATCATAGGATTGACAATCGAACCCGCTCGATCAATTCGATTTAAACATTGGTTCTAACTGGCCATTTTATTTCTACATTGAAAATTTTCAAATATAAATTATTTTTATATTAAACTCATATTTAAAAGAACAATTTCATTTTTATTTAATTTATTACTTCTAAAAAACAATTCTCTATTTGTTTTTCTATTATATCTAGGACTAAGAAAATTAAAAATGTGTAAACTTTTGAGGACTTTTGATTATATTTTATTTTCATTTTATTTTTCACAGTGAAACCAAACAGGAAAACATTATTTCCCTTAGTAATTTTTTTTTCTTTTCTTAGTACTTCCCGAATTTCAAATAGAACCTAAGGGAAAATATAAGGAAAAAATAAGAAGGAAGAAAAAAAGAAAAAAAAATGATGAAACATAAAAAATAAAAAAATAAAAAAAAAACTTGAATTCAAGATGTTATTCTCATTTTTTTTATTTTAAACTAATTTTACTTTCATCAATATACAAATTAAATAAGATACTAATTTTTAGTATATAAAAATAAAAACTTAATAATTAATAAAACAAATATTAAACAAAAACCTTACTAAAAAAACAAAAACAAACTTAATACGTAATAATTATTAATTATTATTTAGCAATAAGCTAAAAAAAGTTCTACATAGCATTAAGTAAAAAAAAAAAAAAAACATCACCTTAATGTAACTTCGTTTTCTAGATTTTTTTTTTAAACATGAAATAATCACAAAATTACTTCATTTTACATCACATATGACATTCTCATTAATATTACATTGAGTGTTATCTTTTCAAAATGTTTTTTAAACCAACAAAATGACTCATTTATCAAATTTGAATTAACAACACCAAAATTGAACTGTACTCACACTCTCTTAACTTTCATGAAAACTTGAACATTACAAAATAAATTAAGGAATAATCGACATTAATAATCCCAACTTTCACCCATCTTTTTAAATAAATTTCACCTTGAGATAATATAAATAAACCCAACTTTGTGTGGTGATTCTTCGCTTAGTCCCCGACCGATCACTGATCGGTTTCCAAGAGTTAACTTAACCCACGCAAGATGCATTACCATGTCACGCGCATATCACGCCACTATTACCATCTAATTAGTCCCCAAAATGATCTCCTCTCCTTTCTCTTTCCTCTCTAAACCCACCCAAATCATAAGAGCGGCGCTTACCCTTCAACACCGTCTCTGGCATCGGCTTCATGATGATCTTCTCTTTGGGCAGCTCGTAGAATACTACCCACAAAATCCTCTCAACTGCTTGCTTATATGAAAGCTCAAATGTTGAATTGGAATCCCCAGGAAGAAGATAGGAGATGAGAGAAATTTTGCAAGAATATGAAGAATTGTATGAGATATTTGACTTTATTACCTATGGAAGCAAAACATAGTAGAAAAAGAAGATGTTGAAATTTATCTCAAGAGCTTTGAACTTGTGAGATGAATTAATCACAAAACAAATGATTTTTTCTCCTTGACTTAAAACAAATGAATCCTAGAACCGAGAAATAAACCCAAAGAAAAAAGAAATCTTATTCTTTCTAATTTTTCTCAAGATTGAAAGATGTTGTAGCTGCTGCTTGAATTTGTGAAGAGATTATATTTTGGCTTAAACCTAGATTCTATTTTTCTTGAATTTTGTTTCAATTGCTATTTTCCATGGGAAATAATTTTCATCAAGCTTCAAGCTCACAAAAGATGTTTGACGAAATGCTTGTTTAAAAAATTTAACCAGCTATGAAGGAGGTTGAAGATGGAGATGGAGGAGAGAGAAAGACATGGAGGATAACATTAAAAGAATTAGATAAATGACACGTGGGAAGAGAGGAGAGATGCTCAGGATTTTTTTTTACTCCTTCACCAGTTACTAGCTGGTCGGGGACCAAAGAGTACACATCCTCTAGCCGTGTTTATTTCTCGTATTATCACAAGCATTATTTAAAGGCATCGTTAAAGTCAGATTATTCACTTAATTAATCCATAAATTAATTACCTTTAAACTTGATTATGGAGGAATTAAAGATGTGTCTGATTTTAGTTTTTTTACCCTCTTTGTTTGTTGTTACCCATGATAATCAACAATGGTTTTGAAGGTGAGGCAGAACTGAAAGTTAATAGCTTGATTTTGAATGATTTTTTAGCTTCACTTGATTGGATCTATTGAGGGAAGTTAGGATTATTTTTTTTTATTTTCAAAGCTTTTCTCCTCCACGCAGATAGCACCACCAAAGCAAATACTAGGAGGGTTCTTTGATTTTGTTGTTTTTTTTTTTTATAATGGACTGCTGACGTGTCAAAGTTGTCTCTCCTACGTGGCTGTCATGGCCCCACCCACAAGATCGATGGGAGACATTTCTTTCTTGTTAAATGGCTTAAGTGTTCAATTGCATGATTTTAAAATTTTGTTACAAATGTCATATCTTTAAGTGATATGAGAGTATTATTAAAAAAAACAAAAGAAATAATTGACATGAATAATCTCATCTCTCACCTATCTTTTTTAAATAGTTTCACCTTGCGATAATTTGGGAATATACCCAACTTTGAGAGGTGTTTTCTTGTTTTGGTCCCGATCGACTGGTGACGGACTAAGCGAGTAAAAAAATCCTACATGTCCTATTTCTCTTATTTCTCTCGTCACGTGTCATTATCTAATTAACTCTCTCAAATTTTAAGTTTTTTTGGAAAGTCAGTTTTAACCCCCACATCTCTTTCCTCTTTACCTCCACCTTCAACCTCCAATATGGTTGGACATTGTCCCCTGGCCATTGCATTTTTAATGGAGGGCTATTTGTGGGGGTGAATTTCGCCTTCTTAATTTTTTCCGCATTCCAAACACCAAAGCCCTTCAGATCTTCTCCTTCACTATCCAAACTTGACAATGGGCCGTATTGTTGATAGTTTGTTTATTTATTTATTTTAATTAAAGGCACTATATTATCTATTAAAAGGTACCTATTGGTTATACAATTTATTCAAAAGGTACCTACGCTTTAATAGATGCCAACATTTCCAAGAGCCCCCACACGTAGTCTATAACAAGAAGAGTATTCTCGACAGAATAATTAGGATTGCAAACTAATTCTCTTAGAGCATCCCGAGGGTGTATTGCCATTCAACCCTATTTTGCAAACTATGGGGCAATTAACCTAAAGAAAGTGTTAACGCCAAAGCCATCCCCTATTTTCTACGTTCTTTCTTCCGTCTTAACTCCCTATTTCTTAGGGTTTTGTCTTTCGCATCAACAATTTTTAGAGTTAATTATGACAAATGGGCTGAAAAATCACCCCTGATATCAAGCATAAAGTCATGAATCAAGACTTTGCAAAACTTGATCGTCAATGGAACAAATTATACCTACTTAAAGATAAGATGATTTTTCTCACTGATCGCTTCCGAAGATCGCTCATGTGTTGATCCTAATCGCGTAAATTTCACCGCTACTCCCGATGATTCTGACTGCTAAAGCCGATAGATTGCCGTGAAGAAGATGAATTGTTCGTAGAGGACACATTCTCAACACTCTTTCGTAATCGCCATATGATCTATTTCCGCTTCTATCAAGTCCCCAAGAGATCCGAATGCTTGGAGTTCCAATACAATACCGAAAACAAGGAGAGCGTATAAGTTTCTCGCGACTTAAATATTTTGAATTTAAAATGGTCGGGACATGTATCTCGTTTCGATCGTAAGTGCATGAGTTACAAATTTTTAGCTTCAGTTAAAGGACTTGAGTTGGAATTTTAGTTACTCAAGTATGTTAATCATTGCAAAATTGCCTCCTGGTTGGAATGATTACAGGAATAAGTTGATGCATTCCTCTGAAAGTTTCACATTGGATCAGTTACAAAAGGGTCTACGAATTGAAGAGGAAACTCGAATTCGAGATGGAAGAGGGAAGCAGATTGTTTCTGGTTATAATCCAAAAGTGAATTATATTGATTCAATAAGGCCTGATGGGGAAGGAAAGAAAAGAAAATATAATGAGTCTGTTTCTAATACTAACAAAGATTCCAATTCAAAGAAAAACAAGACTTGTTTTCACCTAGAAAAGAAATGTCATTTTGTTAATGCGTGTTTTGGAAGAAGACGAAGAAGGACCATGCAAGTTCTAGTAACAAAGTTAATGTCAAGAGGAAATAAAAGAACTCAGGGCTATGGTTTCGAGATGCAAATTAGCATGGTTACCGGCGCATATGGCCGCTATTATCAAATCACAAGATCGTGGTTTGATTCCCTGGTGCAACTGTCCATATTTGCAATGAAAAAAATATGTTCAAAGATTATGAAGTTGTTGAAAAAGGACATGAAGTGCTGATGGGAAACTCAAATGCTGCCAATGTTCATGGAAAGGGAACTATAGAGATCTTCTTCACTTCTGGAAAGAAGTTAACTTTAATCAATGTACTCCATGTTCCTGAAATAAGGAAAAATTTAGTTTCGCAAATTTCATATGTAAAAAGGGGATTAAAGCTGTGTTAGAATCTGACAAGCTTATCCTCTCTAAGAATGGGGTCTTTGTTGGGAAAGGATATGCTTGTGATGGAATGTTCAAACTCTCTGTAAACATTATTAATAATAATAAAGATGTTGTTTCTGCTTATATTATTGATTCCTCTATTTCTTTATGGCATGCAAGTTTAGCACATGTAAACTATAGATCATTAAAATTTATGGCCAAACATGGTTATATTAATTATCAAAATGCTGAATATGATAAGGAAATATGTATTCAAGCAAAATGACTAAGTCAGCTTCTTTCCTAAAGTCGATAGACATACCTAATTGTCAGTAATTAATTCATTCTGATGTGTGTGAGTTGAATGGCATTTTAACTAGAGGAGGAAATAGGTACCTTGTTACTTTTATAGATGATCATTCAAGATATACATATGTGTATCTTATGAAGAATAAAAATGAGGTCTTTGATAAGTTTAAATATTACAAATCTCAGTGGAAAATCAAAAGGAAAGAAAATTTTAGCTCTCAGAAGTGATAGAGGTGGAGAATACTTTCCTACTGAATTTATTTCTTTTTGTGAACAACATGGAATTATACATGAAACAGTGCTCCTTACACACCTAACAAATGGCGAGGCCGAACGAAAAATAGAACATTAGTAGATATGAAGGAATTCCATGATTCTAAGTGCTAAATTACCAAACAATTTATGGGGTAAAATAATTACAGTGCTGTCATATACAGCTAATCAATTCCTTCTAGAAAGCCAAAGTATCCCCATATGAATTGTGGAACGGTCGAAAACCAAATTTAAATTATATTAAAGTATGGGGATGCCTAGCATTTTATAGATCGCTGATCCACAAAGAACCAAATTGGGATTTTAGCTCTTAAAAGTGTGCTCAGAGGTTGCGTTAAAATTCCAAAAGCCATGCACTATTGATTTAGATTCTAATGTTATAGTAGGAATCATGAGATGTTCACTCTACTATGTCAGTTTCACATGATTCTACTTATGAGTTAACCTACATATACACAAATTAGAGATAATCTAGGAATGAACTTTTAGTTCTAACTTAGGCTTGTCATTAAATCTAAATGTTGGCTCAACTAGTATAGTAAATCAAGTCAAACTTCAGAACAAGTTGACTTAAGAAGAAGTCAAAGGTTCAGAAGAAAAGAATTCCTGATTTATTTCTTCTCAAGCTATTGTCTTCCTTGTTGAAGGTGATAGAAAAAATGTTACAAATAAAATTTCCATAGTGTTATCTATAGAGGATGATCCTAAGTCTTTCTCCTCAAGCTATGATCAAGAGATGTTGTATTCTGAAAGAGGCAATAATGAAATGATTCATTAATATCTAATAATACTGATATTAGTAGATTTGCTCAAGGATCAAAACCTATAGGTTGTAAGTGGGTGTTTAGAAGAAAATATAATACCAATGGATCTATTCAAACTTTTAAGGCTAGATTAGTAGCAAAAGGAAGGTGTGGATTTTGACACTTATGCACCGGTTGCTAGGATTTCGTCGATTAGAGTCTTGTTAGCTCTTGCACTGTGATATAACTTATTTGTTCATCGATGGATGTTAAAATAAAGATTTTTAAAATGGAAATTTGGATGAAGAAGTTTATATGGAACAACCCGAGGGTTTCAGGCTACCGAGAAATGAAAATAAGTGTGTAAACTAATTAAGTCCTCATGGACTTAAGCAAGCAACCAAATGTAATGGCATGAAAAGTTTGATTCGTAATCTTAGAATTTGGTTTTGAGCACAATGAAGGCTGAATAAATGCATTTATTCTAAATTCGTAAAAATTATGGAGTTATTATTTGTCTCTATGTTGATGATATGCTTATTATCAAGTAATAAACATGTTGGGTGTAAATGACACTAAAAAGTATCTATCTTCAAGGTTCCAAATGAAAGATTTAAATGAAGTAGATACAATCTTGGGTGTTAAAGTTAAGAGACATAGTGGGGGTTTTGCTCTTTGTCAATCTCATTACATTGAAAAGGTTTTATCAAAATTCAGTCATTTAAATATTAAAGAAGCAAACACCCCATATGATGTCTCATCTAAGTTGACCGAAAATAATGGTAGAGAAGTTGCTCAAATTGAGTATTAGCACGAAGTTTGATGTATGCTATGCATTGTACTAGACCAGATATAGCATATGCTGTATGCAAACTTTCAAGATTTACAAGTAGTCCTAGTGTTGAGCATTGGAAAGCTATAGCAAGAGTTCTTGGTTATCTCAAAAGAACCAAGAATTTAGGACTATTCTATAATAATTTTCCTGCAGTATTAGAAGGATACACTGATGCTAGTTGGATTACTAGTGCAAATGACAATAAGTCAACTTCTGGATGGGTTTTTACATTGGCAGGTGGTGCTGTTTCATGGGCATCAAAGAAACAAACATGTATAACTCATTCTACAATGGAGTCTGAATTTGTTGCCTTTAGTCGTTGGGGGCGGCGAGGCGTAATGGCTGAGAAATCTTTGCTGACATGTAGCTCGCGGGGCTTGGCCAACCATGCAATGCATTTCCTTGCATCACGATAGTCAAGCGACAATGTCTAAAGCACTTAATAAGATATACAATGGAAAGTCTAGACATATAAGTTTAAGGCATGAATTTGTAAGACAATTGATTTCTGAAGGCATTATTATTATTGTCTATGTGAGATCATGTAAGAATCTAGCAGATCCTTTTACAAAAGCGCTTTCAAGAGATTTAATATGAGTACATCCGTTGAATGGGCTTGAAACTATTCACATAAAATTTAATATTGATGGGAACTCAATCTCTAATTAGAATTACCACCAAATAAAGAGATTTAATGGGTAAAAACAAATTGACATAAATAGTTTGAGTACTTAGGTCTATAAAGAAGTACCATGATCATCAAAAGGATGAGCGTGGATAGCTCGTGCACTCTTAACGGAGCTATTTTAAATGGAGTTTCCACTCTATATGAACATGAGAAGTGGTGCCGCTTCACAAAGTTGAATAACTTTCAGAATGTTCATGAAGTCGATGAGTACATGGCCATAATGCTAATATATCATTAAAAGAATATCTTCTTCTAAGTTTTTCTATAATAACATGTGTATAGCATTTCCGGTTCTAATGGATAAAATTATAGTTTAAAACTCGGGTTACTACTGATTTTATTAGAACTTTGAATTGCTTATACTAATTGAAGGTTTAAAACGAGAGTTACCTTTTTGTATGCGTGTTATTATTAAAAAAACTTGTCTCTTGCTAAACAAACAAACTAAGTGGGGGATTGTTGGATAGTTTGTTTATTTATTTATTTTAATTAAAAAGGCACCTATAGTTATCTATTAAAAGGTGTACCTATTGGTTATACAATTATCTTTTAAATGTACCTACAACTTAATAGATGCCAACATTTCCCAATATCACATGAAGTCTATAAATAAGAAGAGATTCTCGACAGAATACCATCGCAAACTAATTCTGCAGCTTTATTGCATCCCGAGGGTACTGTTTCATTCAACCCTATTTTGCAAACTTAAGTGGGGGCAATTAACTCCTAAAAGAAAGTGTTAATCACGCCTCAAAGCCATCCCTATTTTCTACGTTTTTCTTCTTCTGCCTTAACTCCCTATTTCTCTTAGGTTTTGTCTTTCTGCATCAACACAGATTAAAAGAGTCAAAGATTTCTTCAAAGAGTACATCAAATCAAAGAAACTCTGGCATATTGCAGTGCAGCCATCTTCTCATATCAAATATTGTTTAGTGATTGATCCATATATTCTTCTCAAAAATGTATTCAGCCAAGGCAAAGGAAACAGAGAGCAATAATTCTACCTTTGGTTTGACCCAACTGCTGATTTCCATACCTATTCCATTCTCTAGAATCCCCAGTGCATTATGTAACTACTATTGTCCTAATCTCCATAACTACAATTTGGCTTATGTTTTTTTTTTTTTTAGGTCTTCTAATTGATTTGCACATCTAGGGTACCTCTATTTTAGCTTCTCTGTGGATGACACTCCCAACAAAGAGTTCAAGAACTAATCCCACCACATTTGGAAGGCTTAGATTGATTTCAGGGAGTTGTTAGACGCCGGTTCTCCAAGTCCAGACTATGTCACTCTAGTAAGTGCTATTTTTCTGCTTGTGGATTGCTCGGATTACTTAATCTTGGGAAGAACATTCACAAGCTGTTTATGACGACAAGTGGATTCATTTTAGATTTTTTTGCGAGCTCTTCTCTGATTATATGTACTCCAAATGTATGCAAATAAAGGACACTCGAAAGGTGTTTGACAGAATTCCGAACATAAACATAGTGTGTTGGACTTCAATGATGGTTGGGATGCCCAATCGGATCAATTTAAGGAGCAAATTATTCTTTGTAAATGCAGATTGGTGGTTTTGCAGCAGATGCAACAACAATTGACTGTGTACTTTCTGTATGTGGTCATTGGGGTGCTCTGGCTTAGGGGAGATAGATCCATTCATACTGTGAAAGGAATGGCATTGAGATGGACCTCAACGTTAGAAACACTTTAATTGGTATGTATTCAAAGCGTGGAGATACACTAAAAGCACTTGAAATCTTTAATGGGTTGACTCAACCGGTTATATTTTCATGGACCATAATGATTTCTAGGCTTGCCATGAATAAGGAGTCTGATAAAGCATTGCACGTACCGTGTGAGAGGGTCTTCATGGATAGGAGTAGGACGAGGGACAAGTTCAAGGTCCTAGACATGGCCATCTTTCTAAACTAGATTTTAATGAACTTGGTTACCCTTAATCAACCACAGCATCAAGGTCCTCTACCCTTATCCTAATTTTTGCAAGTTGGATCCAACTTCTCAATGCTTGATAGAAAGAACCCAAACTTCTCCACTATCGACAACAAGCCATCCTTTTCTGCTTTAGTAAGAAGCTTGAGCCACTCCACCCTTGTTAGCAACTTTACTGGCAGGGTTGCTGCTGACAAGGGGCTGCTGAGAGGTTCTTTCGAAGGGGATTCCACAATGCAAAGAGCATAGAAGCACAACAGATTAAATAAATAAAAAAATTGGAATCCCTCCCTATGACCTTCTTAGCACATCAAAAGGATCATACAAAACAAGAGTTCAAAGATCTTATACCTTTGAAGATCTATCTTGGAAGATGATTTGCAGCTTGACTGGAAACGAACCAAGTCCTAGGTTCGTCTCTAACGGTATCCACATGAAGACAAGACTCCAAGAATCCCCCAAGCGAACGGAATGGAAGCAAAGCTCTAAGGCTAGTTTCTAAGGTCAGGTCTCACGTATGAGGAAGAGAACTAGATTGATGCTCAAAAATCCCTTTTTCGGGTCGTTCTTCTCAAGAACAAGAGAAAAGCATAAGAACAACTCTCTTGACTAGAGACTAGTGGCTTCCTTCTTTTCACACTCAGGTTTTTTCCTTTTTTCACACTTAGGGTTAGGATTTCTCCCATAACATCATATTTATAGGAGCAACCTACCCCATCAAAAGACCAAAAGGCCCTCACTTTAGAAGGAATATGTTATATGCATCTCCATGCATGGTAGCATGCTCCCTCATGGGCCTAAAGTCCATGAGCAAGCTTAAGCTTATCCCATTCTCTATATGATTCCTTTTAGTTCTAGGATTCCACTAATCTCGGACCGATCTAATCCCCAAAATTAAGTCCTTGATTATTGAATCATATCGAAGTCCGTTTTATATCAAGTCTTCATCTTCTAAGTGTGTGACCCATTAGGTTCTCGGTTATGTAGGCCACTTAATTCAACTATTGAATTAAGAAAGTCACGAGCCAAGAAGAACACATCATGAGCCCCAATTGACTGGAGAGTCAATGGTTTGATCATAACCATTACATGGTAGACAATACCGCGCACTCGTCCTTCTCATGAATCTATACCCCACCCGATTCAAAGCATGGACAATGTGTAGCTCCCACTAGACTGGTTACGCCACATCTAACCTAAGTGATATTAGATCTTGTTCTCGGACTCATTACTATTCAGTCATCCACTTGAAGATGCCCTTCATGACATTTCCACTATGGCCAGAGATTCCCGAGTAATGATCTCGACAAGAGGCTATTGGTATACTCTCCCTCTATTCGGAGTGGCGAATCCTTTGTTAGCTACTCAATTACCTTCGAATTAATTTTAATTCATACCCAACCATCACCCAAAGAGCGACCTCAAAGAGGCAACATGGATAGAGGCCAAAGTATAGAGAATCAGCATCCAAGATATCCTTGAGCATCTAAAGTCTAAGGATACATGCATCATCGCTATGATGAGACAACCATCTACATAGAAATAGATAATCCACATGATTGTCTCATAGTAGGTCTCTAATGTACTTAGCTACTACTAGCAAGCATCCACATGTTAACTCTAATCAACTCATGATCATAGTTCATAAGATCCACTGCTTGATCCAATCAAGGAGTATGACATATGTTAGTCTGTCCGTATCAACAATGTCCAACACCGCTGATCCTATAACCAGATAATTTAGATATAACATAATCAGCATTACAATAGGAATCTTATTATTATGACCTCATCATGATTTCCTTCATGCTATGTTATGTATCATGGACTTCATTAATCCGATTGAAGATTTAAATCAATTCAATGTACAAATATCAAATTAATGAAGATGCCTTTAAAAGTAACACAAGACAAGCAATAAGTAATAAAGGTGATTGCCTTTAGATCACTTCTCTAACAACCTCCCACTTGCACTATAGCCAATCGCCTTCGTATCTCATACCAGAGGTAAGAACATGAGATTCATTCTTCTTCTGGGGAAGTGGCTTAACCAAGAGATCAGACACATTCCAATCAATGGGAATGTCTCTATCTGTACAACATTCATGCCAATGATCTCTCTGATCAAATGGTATTTCTTGAGTACGTGTTTAGACCTTTGATGAGACCGTGGTTCCACTATTCAAGTAATGGCTCCATTGTTATTCCAATATAATAGTATCATATCAACAATGCTTGGGACCACTCCTAGTTCATAAATGAACTACCTTGTCCAAACTCGTCTCGCAGCTACCATAAAAGCAACGAGGTACTCGATGAAGTATAATCCACAAATAAGCTTCTTGCTCGAAATTCCTTCCAACTGACCACCACCATTCAATGGAACATTTAGCCTACTGAGATTCGGTCATCTCTATCAAATTAGAAGTTGGCATATTACCATAAGATCCCTATCTCCATCAATCAAGAATACATCCTTAGTCATTCTTAAGTACTTGAGGATATTCTTTACAGCCACCCAATGACCCTCACCTGGGTCCATCTGGTATCTGCTTGTGACTCTTCAAGCATATGATACGCCGAGTCTAGTAGATAACATAGCGTACATGATTGATCCTATAGCCAAAGCATATGGAGTTGTACTCATGCGAGTCCTCTCATCTTGTCTTTGGACACATCGACTTCCAGAGGGTGATTCCACTATACATGGGAATGTATCATCTCTTAGACTGTTCCATGCTAAACCTTTTAAGCATCTTATCTATCTAAGTAGATTGTGAAAGGCCAAGCAACCTTTTAGATCTATCTCTATAGATCTTAATCTCCAATATATAGGTCGTTTCTCCAAGGTCTTTCACTCTGAGAACATTTGATAGCCAAATTTTGACAGATTGTACATCTAGACAACTTTTCCTATCAAGTATGTCATCCACATACAAATACCAGAATAAGGACTCAAGACTCCCACTTGTCTTCTTATACACACGAGGCTCATCCAGATTTTGTGAGAAGCCAAACTCTTTGATTTTCTCATCAAATTGGATATTCCAACTCCTAGATAGCTTACTTCAACCCATTAATGGATCTTTGAAGTTTGCATACTTTATTGCCATTTTTCAGATATGAAGCCTTCAGGTTGTGTCATATACACCTCCTTAGATAGGTTTCAATTGAGGAAAGTCATTTTCACATCCATTGGCCATATCTCATAATCATAATGAGCAACAATGGCTAGGAGTATTCTTATGGATTTAAGCATGGCTATTGGATTAAAAGTCTTGTCATTGCCAATTCCTTATCTTTGATGATAACCTTTAGCTACAAGCCTAGCCTTATAGGTAATCACATTACCTTCCATGAAGATCCACTTGCACCATATGGGTTTTATCCCTTTGGGTGGATCAACCAAAGTCCATGCTTGGTTTGCATAGATGGAGTCCATTTCTAACTTCATGGCTATGAGCCATTTTTCAGACTCTGAACTATTAAGAGATTCTTCGTAGGTAGTCGGCTCATCATTTTATATGAGAAATACGTCCTTCAGTTCGCTGATGAGAAATCCATATCTCTTTGGAGCAGTACGTATCCTATTTGTCCTATGAAGCGCTTGTGCATTAGAAGAGCCAGTTGTTAATTCATCATGAACTATAGCTTCGTGTCTCGCCGATGAGACGTGGTCTATATACACCCCGAACTTCACCAAGCTCAA